>OX365951.1:52687898-52884957 GCA_947247005.1 Spisula solida
CTTGACTGATATAGAATAATGAACGAGCTGAGATCTCAACCTAGACTGGTGTAGAATCATGAACGAGCTGAGATCTCAACCTAGACTGGTGTAGAATCATGAACGAGCTGAGATCTCAACCTTGACTGATATAGAATCATGAACGAGCTGAGATCTCAATCTAGACTGGTGTAGAATCATGAACGAGCTGAGATCTCAACCTAGACTGATGTAGAATCATGAACGAACTGAGGTCTCAACCTAGACTGATGTAGAATCATGAACGAGTTGAGGTATCAACCTAGACGGATGTAGAATCATGAACGAGTTGAGGTATCAACCTAGACGGATGTAGAATCATGAACGAGTTGAGGTATCAACCTAGACGGATGTAGAATCATGAACGAGTTGAGGTATCAACCTAGACGGATGTAGAATCATGAACGAGCTAAGGTATCAACCTAGACGGATGTAGAATCATGAACGAGTTGAGGTATCAACCTAGACTGATGTAGAATCATGAACGAGTTGAGGTATCAACCTAGACGGATGTAGAATCATGAACGAGTTGAGGTATCAACCTAGACGGATGTAGAATCATGAACGAGCTAAGGTATCAACCTAGACGGATGTAGAATCATGAACGAGTTGAGGTATCAACCTAGACTGATGTAGAATCATGAACGAGTTGAGGTATCAACCTAGACTGATGTAGAATCATGAACGAACTGAGATCTCAACCTAGACTGATATAGAATCATGAACGAGCTGAGGTCTCAACCTAGACTGATGTAGAATCATGAACGAGCTGAGGTATCAACCTAGACTGATGTAGAATCATGAACGAGTTGAGGTATCAACCTAGACTGATGTAGAATCATGAACGAACTGAGATCTCAACCTAGACTGATATAGAATCATGAACGAGCTGAGGTCTCAACCTAGACTGGTGTAGAATCATGAACGAGCTGAGATCTCAACCTAGACTGGTGTAGAATCATGAACGAGCTGAGGTCTCAACCTAGACTGATGTAGAATCATGAACGAGCTGAGGTATCAACCTAGACTGATGTAGAATCATGAACGAGTTGAGGTATCAACCTAGACTGATGTAGAATCATGAACGAACTGAGATCTCAACCTAGACTGATATAGAATCATGAACGAGCTGAGGTCTCAACCTAGACTGGTGTAGAATCATGAACGAGCTGAGATCTCAACCTAGACTGGTGTAGAATCATGAACGAGTTGAGGTATCAACCTAGACTGATGTAGAATCATGAACGAGCTGAGGTATCAACCTAGACTGATGTAGAATCATGAACGAGCTAAGGTATCAACCTAGACTGGTGTAGAAACATGAACGAGCTAAGGTATCAACCTAGACTGGTGTAGAAACATGAACGAGCTGAGGTATCAACCTAGACTGATGTAGAATCATGAACGAGCTGAGGTATCAACCTAGACTGGTGTAGAATCATGAACGAGCTGAGATCTCAACCTAGACTGATGTAGAATCATGAACGAGCTGAGATCTCAACCTAGACTGGTGTAGAATCATGAACGAGTTGAGGTATCAACCTAGACTGATGTAGAATCATGAACGAGCTAAGGTATCAACCTAGACGGATGTAGAATCATGAACGGACTGAGGTCTCAACTTACACTGTTATAGAATCATGAAATGAATTAATATAAATTAATGAGTAAAGCATAAACTCAAATTATATCTTTACCCTGATACTTGCTATATTAATACATATTTACTTCAACTTCTTACACAACAAGTAGTTTCAGCTATATACACACAGTGGAAACCAAGCTGTGCTAAAATTACCGATAAAACACGGGTACGGGAGACCGGGGCAAAGTGTTACACGGGGCAAAGTGTTACACTGCATTTTTCAAACCTATGAAGTCCTTATATTACATCATCATTAATGTTGATATTATCATTTTTCGAGCCGCCATTTATCCGCTAGTTTGCCACCAGTTTAACGTCACACAGAATGTTTTACTTTATTATTATTATCATTATTATTATTACAGAGCGAAAACACTTTCTTATGCACTTTTGTAACTTTTTTACAATTTTCCAAACGTCAATTTAATCTGTATTAATTTGGCTTATGGGCCAAGGTTTGAGTACACATCAAACATGACGTAAAAATAAGAAAAGGAGTTCGGTCACCTTTGGTATTTACTACATAGGGCGGTTGTAATCATGTGAGTGCGTTTGGGGCAATGTGTTACATAATGCAAAAGTGCCACCGGGGCAAAGTGTTACATTTCTATAAGTTTTACATTTAGAAAGCATGAACTCGTATACAGCCCTAGTGAAGTTGTGTACATGAAACTACACTTAATTTTGACAAATCAAGTTCTTTGAATAATCAATTTAACTATGCATCAACAAATCCAACCGCTTAAATATGATTCGTATACTAGTAGTAGACTTTTGGGGCTAAGGGCGGTCAAGTATTAGAAATATAACTAGGTACATAACAATCAAAATTCAACCATCCCCAACCTTTCCAACCTCGCCTCTTCACCTCCGTCCGTGTTTCTGGCAGGTAAGCTTCAGGGTCGTCGGCATTTACTACATGTAACATTTTGCCCCAGGGACTGTAACACTTTGCCCCCAGCCTCGGGACAAAGTGTTACATTTACTTACCAATTTTCACACGCTGTAAATTGTTATTGCATAGTTTAATTAATTAATGAAAGAACTGGTTTGGTAAAAATGAAGTGTAGTTTTACGTATACACCATTACCAGGGCTGTATACGAGTTAATGTTTTATAAAAAGGGAAAAAACAGAAATATGTAACACTTTGCCCCGGTCTCCCCTACACGTTAATTATTTCTTAAATATAACCATTCAATCCACTAAAACAATACATGTACATTAAGTTGAACAAGTAGAAATTATTGTATTTATAACTGACAACCATTCTCAAACGGTTCATTAATTATATTCACTCATTTGTAACCTGAGAGTTGCTTTCAATTGACCACTCGCAACGCCTTGCTTCACTTGAATAACACAGATACACAAAGTTAGGTACAGTAAAATCATTATTTACCGAAGGAGTTGAAACTTCATTGATTTCGTTGTTGAACTCGACTACGAAATATAATCCCCACGATAAATCAACCTTTCAACTTCATACACGGGGTCACCCTTTCATGTTCTGTAATCCATGAAGAAAATGCATTTTTATCAAAATCCACGGAATTTAATACCCACAAAAATATGTGATTTTACAGTGATTCATTTAACATTTTGTACTCGAACTAATCCGTGATTGTTATAAGGAATCGTTAAAATGTTGTATATAGAAGGTTGATATGTTGTTGGTGATTTTATTATTATGGTTCTCTACGTTGGATTGTTGTTGTTGACAGTGGCATTGCCATCAGTAGGTAAGTAACAATATGTTTTAAAGGAAAATTATATAATGATATTTTTGTTTTTAACTAAACTGGAAGTATATCCAAGGAGAAGGATTTGATAAATCTCTTTCAGGCGCGTAGCTAGCCCTCTGTGCATGTGGATTCAGTATTGTGCTAGGGGGCGGGGCATGCTCCCCCGGAAATTTTTGAAAACAATGGTGTAATCTGGTGCATTTGGGGCTTTTTCGCAGTGCTTTATTTTGTTCTAAAATCTTCAATTTTAGGCTCATTTATTTGTAAATAAATGCCAAAATTGGCAGAATATTTCTCTGAAATAAAGCTAAAATATAAACTAAACAAATGTAGATCTACGAGTCCCATTTTATTATGCTCACATAATTTTCAGATATGCTAATAGAAAGTCTAGTTGCCCGTCCCTCTTCAGGCCAGCAAAGTTCTGTCCGTATGATAGCATTGTCAACCAATGTCCATATGTCTGTAGCAACCAGTAAGCTTAATTGCCAGGCTTGTCAGACCTTCAGTGGTTATAATATATCGCATATAATTTTTACCTTTTTATAATACTGAAACTACCTCTCAGCTCAGGCTCTGGGGCCCCTGTTGGTGATTAGCACAACAAAGGATTAGTGCCCTTTTCTAGTTTTCCGAGATGGGAACGTTGCCAAGGTGTCGTTGGTGGCGAGCTGCTTTCGGCTTAGAAAGATCCATACATTAGAATCCGACCATGGCCACAGCTTTGCCGTACAACTCTACCCTGACACACTGGAATCGATGCTTTAAGAACCTAGCCCTCCGTATTTGCTTCAACTAAGCGATGTTTTGCTTGCTTCTGTGAAAGTTTTTTCGGTAGCATCCTGAAGCACAAACTCAACAACAGAAACAGAGACGATAACGTTGAACCTCAGGATGGAATCGCCTTCTAGCCATAAATAGCCCTAGATAGCGCTTCAATGGTAGGCTCTATATAGTGGTGTATGCCGCTTTAAAAGTGTAGATCGAGTTCGAACTACTGGTCCATCACATATACTTTTGCTGGCGGGATCAGGTTCATCATCTCTTCTATTGCAACAGTGTAGTTTCGTAGTTAACTTTTCCATACATATATGTTTTGCAGATTACCGATTTGCTGTATTGTGTTGAGTACTTGTCTAACGAAAACTTGTTTGCAGGCGTACACGATGTAATGATTTAAGTTATGGACTTTGCAGTTAACATGGCGTGTGAAACCAGTTGCTTTATCCTAGCTTGTACACGGCGATGACAACCTAGCATATTACTGGCTCCATCATATCCCTGGTCACACGTCTACGTTATAATAAACCCGACTTTTTATGGCTCTCAATTAACTTGATAACTTGAGATTGCCTAGTATTTGACTCTGCTTTATTTATCCAAACGAAATCCTGTACGCAGTTGTACTAGGACGAGTTTGTTAACATCAAAGACTACTGCAACACTACATACACCATTACAGCTTATTAATAAAGTAACACAAACACTCTTGCGTAAATAACCGGCTCGATGTCTGGGGATATCACAATGCAAATTCTATAGAAATTTGGAATACAGACACGACAAAGAAGCGTTTAAGTGAATTATGGTCTTACTCAAAAATATTTTTGTCAGAATCATGTGGATTCAGCCGCGTACTCGCGTATAGGTAGCTACGCGCCTGTCTTTAATTCTAATAATCTTCCATAAACTGTTGTTGTTGTATAGATGTGTATGTACGTGTACATGTATACTGTTTTATACTTGGGAAATAAATATATTTAACCTCTATGAACATTCACCAGTTGTGACGTCATTAAATGAACATTAACCAGTTGTGACGTCATTAATTTCTCTTTACCTGATATGTTACATAATAATTCCCTTATACATTACATGATTAATGAACGACATAATCACTTTACAAGAAGTTTTAAAAAACGTCGTAAAAGTAAAGTAGCCCCAACTTGTCACACTACGTCATTGTATATTATTTGACGTTTTATTATATAATGCTATAATAGCGCTTACGTACAGAATCCTGTTAGTGCCATTTTCAATATCGTGTATCGCCCTCCAAGGGCGAGATACGAGAATTGCGCGAGGCAAGAAACGAGACACGAGAATTAGACGCGATATTTAAAACGAGACACGAGAATTGCGCGAGGCCTGAATTCTCGCGTTTTTAATCTCGCCCTAGACCCACAACTTTTACAAGTTAATATATAATATCGTGTAATTCTCGCGTATCGTATCTTGCCTCGCAGTTGATTCTCGCGCCTGGTTTCAAATATCGCGTCTTAATCTCGTGTCTCGACTTCCAAGGGCGAGACACGATATTAGATATTAACTTGTAAAAGTTGTGGGTCTTAGGGCGAGATTAAAAACGCGAGAACTCAATTTTTAATTCTCGTGTCACGTTTCAGGCCTCGCGCAATTCTCGTGTCTCGTTTTAAATATCGCGTCTAATTCTCGTGTCTCGTTTTTTATCTCGCGCAATTCTCGTGTCTCGCCCTTGGAGAGCGATACACGATATTGAAAATGGCACTTACAGGATTCCGTACTTACGCGTGCTTTTTTGAATCATGACATATACTTCGGTCCCTGATAGGCTTGGGCACCAACCGTTCATCGGGACTCTACAGATGTTATAGCACGAAAAAGCATGCTTATACCCTACATTTAGTATTTGATTTGACCCCGTTTAGCGCCTTATTTGAACAATGTTTCAGTTGGTTCAAGTCATATTCGGCTGTCAATTAACCTAGCCATTTTTTTCTGAAATTAATTATAATCTAGTAGGCCCTACTAACTTGCTCAAACAAGCATATGTCAACTTATCGTTTCTAATAATAATTATATGTCATTTAAACAGTGTAGCAATAACATAAATGTATTATACGCCTATTATTTAGGGAAAACTAATTTGCTTTCCATGAAATATAAGATCTTTTTCAGCAGCCTGGCCGTTTTTTCCAGCACCCTGTAAACCCTGTTTCAAGCCGATTCTTTTCCAAGGTTATACAGAGTGCTGGACAAAACGGTACAGCTGCTGAAAAAGATCTTATATTTTTCATAAAAAGCGAATAATGTTCGCCTTAGCGTGGCGTATATTTCATAGAAATGGTTGAAGAAATAAAATATTTTTGGCTATGTTTGTTTTCAAAAGTTCTAAAGTGAAGCAAATTGGATCTGAAGCCAAAAGTCACGTGGTATTGCTACATCACTATAAATTGTACAATGACTAGCAGATAATACATTATCTTATATCACGATAGTATAACACATTCAACCTTCTTACTATTTCAACTTTGGAAAAATATGATATTCAGTCAGACAGGGAAGGCAGCATTTCAACTTAACCAACTGAGCACAATTCGCCGGCTTAGAATTAGAAGGTCGTAAGTAAGACTCATGTATATTTGTGATCCCCACACTTATTTATAAGTGGGGGCAAATAGCATTGGTGCTGTCCGTCCGTCCGTCCGTACGTAACACAAATATTGTGTGTTGAACTCCTCATAAACTACTGGGTGGAATTTCTTCAAACTTTCACAGATGAACAACCTCAATGTATAGATGACCGTAAAGGATGGACTTTTCGCTGCGTCAATTTTGACCAGAGTCATGGCCCTTTGTTACTTTTACTATATACCCTATAGTGAAAATTATTGTGTGTTGAACTCCTCATAAACTACTGGGTGGAATTTCTTCAAACTTTCACAGATGAACAACCTCAATGTATAGGTGACCGTAAAGGATGAATTTTTTGTTTTCCTCTCCTTCGCCATTTGAAAGGGTATGTGCTATAATGGGGGCACCCATGTCTCATTGACACAATTCTAGTTGAAATCTGCATCTCTTGGCGCTTCTTATAAGCCAATTCTCATGAAAATAAGAAGTGGTCATATTGACAAAACTGAAGTTTAATAGCTTGTTTTTCCATAAGTAAAGAGTAGTTTCGGTCTGTTTTTTTCTTGTTTTCTAAAAATATTGATTTTGTACATACGACCTTCTAATTCTTAACCAGCGAATTTTACTGTGACTGTCAAACCTGCCTTCATGTTCAGGCAGGTATTGTTTAGACTTTGTAATCAATCAACGACCGCATGTCATTGAAGAATGAAACCATCTCACTGTCTCTCTATACAGATTCTGGATTTGACAATGCACAACACAATATATATCACTGTCTCTCTATACAGATTCTGGATTTGACAATGCACAACACAATATATATCACTGTCTCTCTATACAGATTGTGGATTTGACAATGCACAACACAATATATATCACTGTCTCTCTATACAGATTGTGGATTTGACAATGCACAACACAATATATATCACTGTCTCTCTATACAGATTGTGGATTTGACAATGCTCCACACACAATATATCACTGTCTCTCTATACAGATTGTAGATTTGACAATGCTCCACACACAATATATCACTGTCTCTCTATACAGATTGTAGATTTGACAATGCTCCTCACACTATATATCACTGTCTCTCTATACAGATTGTAGATTTGACAATGCTCCACACACAATATATCACTGTCTCTCTATACAGATTGTGGATTTGACAATGCTCCACACACAATATATCACTGTCTCTCTATACAGATTGTAGATTTGACAATGCTCCACACACTATATATCACTGTCTCTCTATACAGATTCTGGATTTGACAATGCACAACACAATATATATCACTGTCTCTCTATACAGATTGTGGATTTGACAATGCACAACACAATATATATCACTGTCTCTCTATACAGATTGTGGATTTGACAATGCTCCACACACAATATATCACTGTCTCTCTATACAGATTGTGGATTTGACAATGCTCCACATACTATATATCACTGTCTTAACTTATAGATTGTAGATTTGACAACGCTCCACACACTATATATCACTGTCTTTCTATACAGATTGTAGATTTGACAATGCTCCACACACTATATATCACTGTCTCTCTATACAGATTGTAGATTTGACAATGCTCCACACACTATATATCACTGTCTCTCTATACAGATTGTAGATTTGACAATGCTCCACACACTATATATCACTGTCTCTCTATACAGATTGTGGATTTGACTATGGTCCACATACTATATATCACTGTCTTAACTTATAGATTGTAGATTTGACAATGCTCCACACACTATATATCACTGTCTCTCTACACAGATTGTGGATTTGACAATGCTCCACACACTATATATCACTGTCTTTACTTATAGATTGTGGATTTGATAATGCTCCACACACTATATATCACTGTCTCTCTATATAGATTGTAGATTTGACAATGCTCCACACACTATATATCACTGTCTCTCTATACAGATTGTGGATTTGACAATGCTCCACATACTATATATCACTGTCTTTACTTATAGATTGTAGATTTGACAACGCTCCACACACTATATATCACTGTCTTAACTTATAGATTGTAGATTTGACAATGCCCCACACACTATATATCACTGTCTCTCTACACAGATTGTGGATTTGACAATGCTCCACACACTATATATCACTGTCTCTCTATACAGATTGTGGATTTGACAATGCTCCACATACTATATATCACTGTCTTTACTTATAGATTGTAGATTTGACAACGCTCCACACACTATATATCACTGTCTTAACTTATAGATTGTAGATTTGACAACGCTCCACACACTATATATCACTGTCTCTCTACACAGATTGTGGATTTGACAATGCTCAACACACTTTTATAACACTGTCTCTCTACACAGATTGTGGATTTGACAATGCTCCACAAACTATATATCACTGTCTCTCTATATAGATTGTAGATTTGACAATGCTCCACACACTATATATCACTGTCTCTCTATATAGATTGTAGATTTGACAATGCTCCACACACTATATATCACTGTCTCTCTATACAGATTGTAGATTTGACAATGCTCAACACACTATATATCACTGTCTCTCTATATAGATTGTAGATTTGACAATGCTCCACACACTATATATCACTGTCTCTCTATACAGATTGTAGATTTGACAATGCTCAACACACTATATATCACTGTCTCTCTATACAGATTGTGGATTTGACAATGCTCAACACACTATACATCACTGTCTCTCTATACAGATTGTAGATTTGACAATGCTAAACACACTATACATCACTGTCTCTCTATACAGATTGTAGATTTGGCAATGCTCCACACACTATATATCACTGTCTCTCTATACAGATTGTAGATTTGACAATGCTCCACACACTATATATCACTGTCTCTCTATACAGATTGTAGATTTGACAATGCTCAACACACTATATAGTATATATCACTGTCTCTCTATACAGATTGTAGATTTGACAATGCCCCACACACAATATATCACTGTCTCTCTATACAGATTGTTGATTTGACAATGCCCCACACACTATATATCACTGTCTCTCTATACAGATTGTTGATTTGACAATGCCCCACACACTATATATCACTGTCTCTCTATACAGATTGTGGATTTGACAATGCTCCTCACACTATATATCACTGTCTCTCTATACAGATTGTGGATTTGACAATGCTGCACACACTATATATCACTGTCTCTCTATACAGATTGTGGATTTGACAATGCTCCTCACACTATATATCACTGTCTCTATATACAGATTGTGGATTTGACAATGCTCCACACACTATATATCACTGTCTCTCTACACAGATTGTGGATTTGACAATGCTCCACACACTATATATCACTGTCTCTCTATACAGATTGTAGATTTGACAATGCTCCTCACACTATATATCACTATCTCTCTATACAGATTGTGGATTTGACAATGCTCCTCACACTATATATCACTGTCTCTCTATACAGATTGTGGATTTGACAATGCTCCTCACACTATATATCACTGTCTCTCTATACAGATTGTGGATTTGACAATGCTCCTCACACTATATATCACTGTCTCTATATACAGATTGTGGATTTGACAATGCTCCTCACACTATATATCACTGTCTCTCTATACAGATTGTGGATTTGACAATGCAACTCACACTATATATCACTGTCTCTATATACAGATTGTGGATTTGACAACGCTCCACACACTATATATCACTGTCTCTCTATACAGATTGTGGATTTGACAATGCTCCTCACACTATATATCACTGTCTCTCTATACAGATTGTGGATTTGACAATGCTCCACACACTATATATCACTGTCTCTCTATACAGATTGTAGATTTGACAATGCTCCTCACACTATATATCACTATCTCTATATAAAGATTGTGGATTTGACAATTCCCCACACACTATATATCACTGTCTCTCTATACAGATTGTAGATTTGACAATGCTCCTCACACTATATATCACTGTCTCTCTATACAGATTGTAGATTTGACAATGGTTCTCACACTATATATCACTGTCTCTCTATACAGATTGTAGATTTCACAATACCCCACACACTATATATCACTGTCTCTCTATACAGATTGTAGATTTCACAATGCTCCACACACTATATATCACTGTCTCTCTATACAGATTGTAGATTTGACAATGCTCCTCACACTATATATCACTGTCTCTCTATACAGATTGTAGATTTGACAATGGTTCTCACACTATATATCACTGTCTCTCTATACAGATTGTAGATTTCACAATACCCCACACACTATATATCACTGTCTCTATATACAGATTGTAGATTTGGCAATGCTCCACACACTATATATCACTGTCTCTCTATACAGATTGTGGATTTGACAATGCTCCTCACACTATATATCACTGTCTCTCTATACAGATTGTGGATTTGACAATGCTCCTCACACTATATATCACTGTCTCTCTATACAGATTGTGGATTTGACAATGCTCCTCACACTATATATCACTGTCTCTCTATACAGATTGTAGATTTGGCAATGCTCCACACACTACACTTAACCGATTTAGAAACGCAACAGTGGGTTTTTAATTTTTTAAGCAATTTAAGGTGCTTCAATTCTCTTGAAATTTTACATGTGATCAAATCAACACATGAAGTGAAAGATGTGCAAATTTCATTGTAATCAAGGTTTAGATGGTCACAAAACCAAACCACGAAATGTATTGATCGACAATGTCAACTTCGCAAAATTAATAATGTATTTATAAGCTCCAACCTGCTATTAAAATTAGTCGTATTTGCCTCATTGGCGGGGAAATAAAGTGTTGTAAGATGTTGTTCCACACATCTATGTGGAAAACACGTATCAATCCAAACGCTCAGGAGTTTCTGCATGATGATGCACTTCTTGGCGGCCATTTGTGTCTGCCTTCAAATTTCGTTTGACGAGTACAAATGCAATGACCTACACAGTCTCAACATAAGCTGTCAGCAAGTTTTTGCCCATCTACCATAGGCTGCAGTGTGTCCGATGGTTAAGAATGCACATTTCTTATGTCTATGGCATCTCAAACCCGTAACCGGAAGTGGATAATGGAACATGTCAGGATAAATAAGAGGACAGACAAAATGAAGCGATTTCAACATGGGTCAAAATAAACATTAATCGAAATGTTACGGAATGTATATTTTAGCGAAATTACTCAACAGTACGCATCATTGCCTTCAAATTGTAGGTATAACAGAAAATAGTTTTGACCGGAAGTGGCGTCGTTATTAAAAACATTCGTTTGGTGCCATCATGTTTACGCGCTTGTATCGTCGGCATACCTGACGCAGACAATCGTAGGTGTTAATTGCCTCTGGAAAACACTGTGCAAGTCTCAATATCGTCGACAGTCGACAGTTCATCTACTTTGTCATGATAAAACGTCTCATAACTGCTTAAAGCAAGTCGATGGCGCCAGGATGGTATGTATCCTAAAAGCGTGGCACCGTAAACAACGCACTTCAAAATTTAATTTTATGTTTTTTTGTTGGGGCATTGTTTTTCTATACATTGTCGGTCAAATCGTCACGCCCAGTGGTTTTGATCACGCGTCACGTGTAAATAATGAAAATGACGCCACTATGACGTAATGGGCTAAATTAAAATATTTTTTCGTAGAACATCGTACCAGGCATAAGACTAGCGTCCCATTCATTGGTTTATACTCCAATAAAATTTAAATAGTAATTAATACAAAAAATACCGACCTCCAAAATTGTTGCGTTTCTAAATCGGTTAAGTGTATATATCACTGTCTCTCTATACAGATTGTAGATTTGACAATGCCCCACACACTATATATCACTGTCTCTCTATACAGATTGTGGATTTGAAAATGCTCCACACACTATAGCTCACTGTCTCTATATACAGATTGTGGATTTGACAACGCTCCACACACTATATATCACTGTTTCTCTATACAGATTGTAAATTTGACAATGCCCCACACACAATATATATCACTGTCTCTCTATACAGATTGTAGATTTGACAACGCTCCACACACTATATATCACTGTCTCTCTATACAGATTGTAGATTTGACAATGCCCCACACACTATATATCACTGTCTCTCTTTACAGATTGTAAATTTGACAATGCCCCACACACTATAGCTCACTGTCTCTCTATACAGATTGCGGATTTGACAACGCTCCACACACTATAGCTGACTGTCCCTCTATACAGATTGTAGATTTTACAATGCCCACACACTATGTATCACTGTCTCTCCATACAGATTGTAGATTTGACAATGCTTCACACACTATATATCACTGTCTCTCTGTACAGATTGTAGATTTGACAATGCTCCACACACTATATATCACTGTCTCTCTATACAGATTGTAGATTTGACAATGCTCCATAGACTATATATATATATCACTGTCTCTCTATACAGATTGTAGATTTGATAATGCTCCACACACTATATATCACTGTCTTTCTACAGATTGTAGATTTGACAATGCTCCACACACTATATATCACTGTCTCTCTATACAGATTGTAGATTTGACAATGCTCCACACACTATATATATATATCACTGTCTCTCTATACAGATTGTAGATTTGACAATGCTCCACACACTATATATCACTGTCTCTCTATACAGATTGTAGATTTGACAATGCTCCACACACTATATATATATATCACTGTCTCTCTAAACAGATTGTAGATTTGACAATGCTCCACACACTATATATCACTGTCTCTCTATACAGATTGTAGATTTGACAATGCTCCACACACTATATATCACTGTCTCTCTAAACAGATTGTAGGTTTGACAATGCTCCACACACTATATATCACTGTCTCTCTGTACAGATTGTGGATTTGACAATGCTCCACACACTATATATCACTGTCTCTCTATACAGAGTGTAGATTTGACAATGCTCCACACACTATTTATCACTGTCTCTCTATAAAGATTGTGGATTTGACAATGCTCCACACACTATATATCACTGTCTCTCTATACAGATTGTGGATTTGACAATGCTCCACACACTATATATCACTGTCTCTGTATACAGAGTGTAGATTTGACAATGCTCCACACACTATATATCACTGTCTCTCTATACAGATTGTGGATTTGACAATGCTCCACACACTATATATCACTGTCTCTCTATACAGATTGTGGATTTGACAATGCTCCACACACTACATCGTTTCACGAGAATTATGAGGATCAACTAGATATATGGACAGTGTCGGCTACATGTAATGTCAGATATACGACCTCCCATACATGTTATTCTTCAACCAGAGTCTTGTAAGTATACTGCGATGCCTGCCTGCCATTGTTGTTGCAATTTAATTTGTCGAGTAGAAGGTGTACGAATATGAATCTAATATTGATACTTACTGCACAATTATACCAAATTTCATGTGGATATGATAATAAATAATGTAAATACAGTGTCTGTACGAGGGTATGGTTATGAATCGCGGGGCAGCTCAGAAATGACGTACGACGTCACCTTCACGCCTGATTATTTGATGATGCTTTTGAACACTGTTAATCAACTGTTCTAACCCATTATGCTCTTATTGTATGCATATCTCATCGTCCTGTCAATATTTACCTAACTGACCGTTACCAGACCTGCAATATAATATTTTTCCTCTTATGTCACAAATGGTTGATTCTGATCAACGTAAGCACCGATCCAGTTGAAGTGTTCTTCCGGTGGTAATTAAAGCACAATTCACAAGAGAATATATTCACCGATGTTCTATGGTCGGTAAGCCGTGCATGCATCTATTATTGGTCCTAGAGCTCTCGTAGGATCGTTCATCTACGCAGCTGCCTGGAATCGTCTGCCATCGAGCTTCCGCTCGCGATATGATGTCATAACCTCATTCTGGGTAAAGCGGACGGTGTAAAGACCGTACCACGGGACCCCCGTAATTCGGCACTAAAACCCAGAATTCACTCGATACAACACAGTCAACGTCGGGTTTTTACCTCTACCCATATGGCCTGTCACATTATCCAGGCCTTCTTTAAATCGTTTATGCCATTTAAAAACAAATGGCTGTGATACAATATACTTGAGTTCTCCAACATTTCTTTCGTCTGCGTTGGGGTACAAATAATTACGTGGTTATGCGAGTGTAAATGAAATTTTGTGACGTGATTATTGACGTTAATAATGATATGACAATAGTTACATATATATTCATAACATGACGAATACACCGAATTTTACTTTGAAAGTACACTCAGATGTTCATACAATATTAGACAACATGATGCCATATTTCTAAATTTCTAAATGAAGAAACACAGTAACAATCAGCAATGACGTCTGTGTTGATCCGCGAAAGCATTTATGTGTTGTCATGGTAGCGTGTAACTGTTGATGCAAATAATTGTCCTCAGATATGTGTTGCTTTGTATGTCAATAATAGATAAAAGTCACTTGTGTGTAACTTTCATACCGATCCGACCTAAAATAAACTTTCTAGAGCAAAAGTCCACGTAATTCTGGATCAACCCTCGTATTTTCAGAACAGCATACACTATTATAATGACCAGTATGACCTAAAGCAATTGCTGTTCGTGGTCGTCTGATGCAAGTTATATGGTATACAGAGTAGAGTTTATTGCAAGGCAATATTGCCCAGGAACATATAATACATGCAATGTACAAACATAAATGTCATAATGCATACATAAAATAAACTTCCGGTCCGGTGCAAGTGTACATCATAAGACATATCTAGGAAACTCGTGTGAGTTTTAATTAACGTGAAAGCACAGCCAATAATATAATAAGAATCGGTCAGATAAGACAGCACTTAATTTAAACAGCCAACATAGAAAACAACACAGACCATAATTATTATATGACACAATGCCCAACACACAACTGAACGAGAAAATGAACTTAACCGCTGAAAGTCCAAGTTTCAGCAGTGGTAAAGACGAAGGTCCATGAGACAGGTGTACAAAAGCTGCATGACATAGTTTAGGGCTGGAAGATTTAGTTTTAGCTGTCAGAAATTCCTAAAAAATATGGATAACAGTAAAAACAAGCCAAATAACATATTAATCTTCCGATATCCTTTCCGCTACCACGATTTTTTGGGGGGCTATGAGAAATTCATATGGTCCCTATACCTCGTCCCTTGCAGCACTGATAAAAACTCGATACATCCGAATCTTACACACCTGCCCCAAACCGAAAGTAGGAAAAGTTGTCAAAATTTCGACTAAAGGTCACCGGAAATGACGATGTGACGGTGACCCTTGCGCGAAAAAAATTTTTTTTTTAGCTTGACAGGCCTACTTTTTGGCCCATTTAGGGCATTGATCCCGACCCCTTTGTCTAGCCTTATATCCCTTCTATCGAAAAATAAAAACTTTTTGGCGCTAAATGTTAATGCAATTCCACAGGAAATCGTACCGCAATGGTGGGTAGGACCAGTAATTTCAGTTTTGTAAAATCTACGTTCAAAGCCCTCTTTAAAGGGGTCCAGTGGGCCCATAAACCTGTGCACGACCCTGGACCCGTAATATCCTTTAGTCTGGGATGCCTGTGTACCCATGACAGCAAAATTCACGAATTGGGCATTTAGGTCGAAAACTACGGAAGGTCAAAATGGCCATCCCGGCGAGTCTGCATTAGTACGCCATGGTAGCGGAAAGAATATCGGAATTAATGCAACGCCTACTGTGTCTTGCTGTGTTGTTAAATGAATCTAATATTGGTCAGACTCGAGATAATAAATACATACATTCGTTTATCTGTAACTACTAGTATAAAGCATCGCAACTCGCTCGGATGCTGACATTAAAACACTCGTGCAACGCACTCGTGCTACGAACTCGTAATCTAAATTACTGTACTCGTAACTATGCTTAAATCTACGATAAAAACAGGACTATTATTTCGTATTTGATATAAACACGTCACTTTACATAATGTGTTTGTTAACTTCGAGCTTACGACTGTTTTTATAACAATTGTTCATTCATAAACGGCGGCAAGTTGACAAACAAAGAACCTATATTTACACGTGAAGCCAATGTCATGGGAAAATGCACGTGATTGTCTAGTGACCTTATCTGCTGCAGTAGTTGGTCAGTTATATACATGTACATCACCTGTATCATGTGTATGTATAACTTCATCTAAAACAACTGCTTCATTTCAGATGCTTTGATTGGGACTTAACGTGCTATCGACAAACATCAGCAACGTGTTATCAGCACGCGTACACAGATGTCTCATGCAATGAATGTGTTATTAGCTCCGATGCATCCGGGCACTTCGAAATGGACGGTAAGTAGGAACATTGCTTTGTACAGATGGACAGTTGGAATACAGCAAGACAAATATGGTACAATCTATGGTACCCGGGTCTAGCATAGTCAGCTGACTTCATACCACGCGCCGACATTCCACATGCAGCAAATACCAATGATAACAGGGTTGTAACTAATTACTACAAATACATGTCTAATGGCAGGTCAAGTAGACCCCCGCGGATGTTGACCTAAAAACAAATACAAATGTATATTCGAATAGAAGTATGAATTTGCTTTGCAGAGAAGTATCACCTTTGGGAGATTGACATGGTTTGTCTCTGTGTATCACATCGTCTAATGATGGTGAACAAATGTGCGTATTTATTTCTAAGTATCATAGTAAACAAACTTATAACCTGGAAAAACTAACTAGTTGTCATGTTTGACCTTTGACCAGTAAGTCTAAATAGATTGCAGAGTTACGATCCGAACAAACTAAACGATTGCCATCTTTGACACTTGAACTCAAATTGACTCCATTTTGCGCATGACAAATTGTCTAATAGTGGTTAACGATTCGCCCGGAATAGATATTTAAGTTATGGTTAAGGCTGGCTAACTTTCGGCCATCCATTTTAGACTTTTGAACTGGAAGTGGCGATACTAGTATGTCTCGCTTACAACAAGCGGGCTCGACAAAAATCATTTGCTTTTGTTTGCTAACAGACATGTATATATCACCTGCAAGGCTTGTTTGCTAACAGACATGTATATATCACCTGCAAGGCTTGTTTGCTAACAGACATCTAGATATCACATGCAAGGCTTGTTTGCTAACAGACATGTATATATCACCTGCAAGGCTTGTTTGCTAACAGACATGTATATATCACCTGCAAGGCTTGTTTGCTAACATAACATAACATAACATATCTTTATTACACTCAATACATGCAATATACATAGTACAAAACATGTAAATATGAGGAAAAACATTAATGCAAATACGAGGCGTACAATACATACATATATATACATACATGTTCACTAGAATATGTATTTATTGTTATAACAATTAGACTTCAGTAAATGTCACACTTTCCAATAAGTCTAATAATATGAAAACAATGTTTTAATATACACATTTTCATTATGTTGTTTGATTATTGTTTTTTTTTTGCCGGAGAGTCGCCTAAGTCTTAATACATTAGTATTTTAAAGAATATAACTGATATAAATGATCATAGCTAGGTGTAGATAAGCGTAATAGTAAAGGACACTGACAGACGGACTGAAAAATTCATACATGTACGTTACATAGTTGTATATATAAATACAGTACCTATGTACTCTCATATTATACAGTAATAAACAATGATGCAAATAGGGTCTATATAAAACATGTTAATTTCTTGTTCCTGACAGAGTGCATTTAATGAATTTACACAATTTAATATGTTCAATTCTATTACTGGTCGACATTAGCTGTTCAAATTTGTACATGTTAGGCCTTCTTGTGTAATATGGTTTGATAAATGTTTTTCTTTCATTTGTATATTGAGTACATTCAAAAAGGTAATGAAATTCGTCGCAATTTTATCGGGACAGTGAGAGCAATATCTTAAATTAGTTGAAATTCTATACCAGTTTCCGGTTTCAACAGGTAATCGATGATTTCTCGTCCTAAAGCGAGTCATATGTGTAAGTAGGTTTGATGAAGTTGTTTTCAGGTAGTTCTCGAAGCCAAATGATTTCTTAAATTTTTTATATACTTGACTTTTATTTGAATTTTCAATAAGTGAGAACCATTCCGATATAAATATATCTTTAAGTTTTATTTTTACAGTTGCTTTCAACCAATTGGCATTTACAAAAATATTATTATCCCACATGTTCATTAGCCCACATTTGATAAGTATATGTCTAATTTGATAAAACCAAGGAAATTTCTTTTTTAAGTCAGTATTATTTATGCTTCTAGTTAACTCATAAAAATTTCTATAAACTAGTGTAGATAATTTTATTGGGAAATGTTCAGGTTGAATTATACATAATCTAGCCCAGTAAGATATCATTTTATGTTCTATTTCAATCTCCATAAACCATATAATTCGGTGTTGATCTTTTCATTTTTTAAAATGTATTTAAGAAAACGTAACTGAACTCTGTCAACTAAATCTAAGTTTCCATAACCCCATATTTCCGACCCATAAAGAAGAATTGGTTTAATTGTTTTATTAAAAAGATCGATTTGTATATCAATTGGCAAACATAATCTATTGCAATTCTTTAATAAACTATACATAGCCCGAGTAGCTTGAGCAGCAATGTGTTGTTTAGATTTTGTAAAGGATCCGGATTTACAAAAATAAATACCTAAATATTTGTACTCATTAACTGTTTCAAGAGGCTGATTTTTGAATGTAAAATTAACTGGACGTTGCCTACCCTTTGAAAATATTACAATTTTGGATTTGGCTATATTAACAGTGAGCTTCCAGTTATTACAGTATTCGTCATAAGCATTTAAAGCACTTTGTAAATCATTTTCATTATCAGCTAAAATTACTGTATCGTCGGCATAAAGTAAGACAAATAATTTGAGATAATTTTGGATTTCATTTTCATTGCCTAAGTGTATACCTTGGGTGTTGTGCATTAAATATTCTAAGTCGTTAAGAAATATGGAAAACAGCAGAGGAGAAAGATTTTCACCTTGACGTACACCAATATTACTTCTAAAGAAGTTGGAGATTTTCGAATTACATGATACACATGATTTAATATTGTTATACATGTTTTTAATTACATTTAGACACTTGCCTTTTATTCTTATATTTTGGAGTTTTTCCGAGAGGCCGTTCCTCCATACGGTATCAAAAGCTTGCTTAAGATCTATGAATGCACAATAAAGCTTTTTACGTTTAATATTTAAAAATCGAATGATATGTTGAAGTATAAACATGTTATCTGATGTTGAGAAACCCTTTCTAAAACCAGCTTGGCAATTAGTAAGTAAATTATTGGATTCAACAAATTGCGTTAATCTATTATTAAGAATACATGTAAAAAGTTTTCCCATGCAACTGAGGAATGTTATCGGTCTATAATTTTCCGGTTTTGTTGCGTCACCCTTGGTTTTGTAAATAGGATTAATTATACCGATTGTCCAAGCTTCAGGGATAATTCCTGTGTTAAACACTAAATTAAACAACTTAAGGTATACATGTTTCATTTTTGCGTAAGTTGATTTAATATGCTCATTTACTATTTTATCATATCCACAAGATTTATTGTTTTTTAGACTTTTAACAGCCTTTTCTATTTCAGATTCATTGATTTCTGTATTTATATTATCATTAATTTCATCCAAGTGGTCGTCATCAATTTGGTCTACATCTTCGCTTTGCTCTGAATTTGTTTTTTTTGAAGAAATTATACAAGTCAGAGAGACTAGCTTGATTTTCAGATTTGTTTTTTCCTTTAAGTATTTTTCAATAAGCTCGAGGATCTTTACTTTTGATATTACGTAGTTTGTTTACTTCCTTAGTTTTTTCTTTGTTACTAAATGATCTGATGGTTGATTTATAGTCTTTACTACATTGTTTTAGATGCTGTTTATTTACAACAGTTTTTCTTAATTTATACATATACTTAGCTCTATGAAAATTTCGTCTAGATTTCATACATTTATTTCCAAACCATTTAGGATATTTGTTATTAGTAATACTTCCATTGTTTTCATCATTTTTGTAATTAGTATTTCCAAATGTATCTTTAGAGGCATTCAAAAATATAGTCGCAAGTTCATTGACAATTTCGTTTGCATTGGTTTGAGTAAAGTTATCATTATTTTCCGCAGAAGTCAATTTATCGTATAATTTGTTTATTTCGTGACTTGATAAGTTTTCGACAAAAGAGGATGCATTCTTATTATCCCATAGTTTGACTTTAGGTTATTGGTTTTTATCTTCATTTACTGTAAATCTTAATTTAAAATTTAGGTTCAGCTCAATCGCATTTTGAGCGTCAGATAATAGTTCGCAGAAATCTAAAACATTAACTTCGCATATTGATTTAAATATATTTGCACTGCATATAAAATAGTCGACTGTGCTCACGTTTTTACAAGTAACTTTCCATTCCTATCTCCTTTAGTTCTGCCATTCAAAATGTAAAAATTATTACATTGTAAAAACTCTATAAGTCTATATCCATAATTATTCACATAGTGGTCCGCATTATTGCGATTTAAACAAACAGAATCTGTATTTTCAAAAGAAGACATTTCACGATTAAATTCGTCACATATTTCGTCCAAATTTTGATTTCTAAAAAACTCTTCGTCTAGCGTTATAAAGTCATCTAAAGTTTTGGTTCTAGAATTACACGGGTCATGAATTGCATAATCAGAGTTTTCTGGCGGAATATAGACTACCCCACATAATATATCAGAGTCCAACTTCGTTATCTGTTTTGAAATTGAAAACCACAGTACTAGTTTCGAATTTGTTTCTATAATTTTGATATAACTAGATAGTTCATTTTTAACAAGAAGCGCTAGTCCACCTGACTTACGTCTACTGATTGTTTTCCTATTTTTTGTGTATATTTTGTAGTTATTAATAGCAACATGATCTAAATCGTCTAATTTTGTTTCTTGTAATCCTATTAAAGCATATGAATTAATCAGGTTAATAAATTCTGGACAGTTGATTTTCGATTTTAGACCACATACATTCAATGATAGAAAGTTCAAATTTGGATCATGATAAGATTGTGATTCACTGTCTAGAACTTGGTGAGTGACTATCTGTTCTATAGACGCATCGCTAGGGTTATCGTTCATATTAATGTTCGAATGGTTAGTGTGTTGGACAACTATATCATTGCTATTACGGTTTGGATCAATCCGCGCGGGTGTGGAATTGATATCTAGAGCATTAGAGACAAAACTATTATACTCGTTATTTAACATGTTGCTTGACAAAAAGTAATTGCAATCATGGGGAAATAGATATGAGATACATGGCATGTTCACATTATAAATAAAACGCAAAGTATCAAAATATTGTAAGCATGTATAATAACAGTATGTATCGGGCTTATTCAATATTTCATTCATGACTTCATAATATGTACAGATTGTGCACGTATATCTCGTGTCAGCATAAGCATATACATTATACAACAACTGGAAAATAATATTACTATACAATTGTAAACATATACATGTACAACAACAACAACAACATATATTAGACCGGGGCAGGGATTTATAATTATACATGCTCTCAAAATTTGCAAACATTATACACAAATAACATGCATCAACATTAGCAACTAGGTTGTACATCATTTGTGATATACTATTACTACTATATAACCAA
Organism: Spisula solida; assembly: GCA_947247005.1. Lineage (NCBI taxonomy): Eukaryota > Metazoa > Mollusca > Bivalvia > Venerida > Mactridae > Spisula > Spisula solida. Next base: position 52,710,465 of record OX365951.1, read on the forward strand.
TATAAACACGTATTACAACAACATAAATCAGACTGCAGCATGCCATTAACACCCGAATAAAGTGTATTCTGGTACCAGGCGTAAATACTGTTTAATAACTGACGCAATATCTGTAATATGATATAACTGAACCACAATTGGTATGTACAATAAGAATAACAATACCAGTATGTCACATTTGCGTATAACCAATAAGTAGCACCGATATCATGTTGAAAGTTTTGAGTTTCAGAATAAGTTTGTTGATGGTACGAGTGGTGTCCCTTGGGATATGGGTTAAACATAAAATCGCGCAGGGTACGGAAACTCATAATATTGAACATATTCACACCTTCAAGATTTAACACAAGATCACAATGTTTACAATATTGATTCAATGAATAATAGTGTGTATAGATGTACAACGACCTTCGAAATATGACCTTAGGACGAGTTCATTTGCTAAGGTTGAAACGATATTTACCGTTATTTTTCTGATATATTATGAACATATCTTATCAATTCACGTTATATTTTATGTTGACAGCGTGGCCTAGTGGTTAAGATGATCTATACTCAGTATAAGTCTGTACTCAGAACATTATTTTTATATGGGCTGTGGGTTCGAGTCCGCTGCTAAACTCTTTTTCACCAATTTTATTATGATAATACATTTTGTACATTTTTTTTATATATTTTATTACTTAATGAATAATAAAATTATGTTTTAGGTTTAATACTAAGTTGCTTTGTTTCGTTTATTTTATTATTTAAGCCCGCCCTGGATATTGTATTTATTGCTCAAATGACAATCGGATTGAATTACAAACTATTTTCATCATTGGTTTTGCTGGAATTTGAATTGGAATCACCACTCTAAGAATATGCTGTAGAAACGTCAACATTAATAAGCGTTTACTCTGGTAATACAAGGAGCACAGTTTGTGTGACCGTTGACCGATATTTCTGTTCAACAGTCTTGAGGTGGGAATGTTTACAATTATTAAAATACAAAGGAAATAGATATATTTTGGAAATATTTATAAAATAGACATGCACGCGAATGTTTTTTTAGCAGAAAATATTCAAAATGGGTGAGATTCGAACCCAAGCAAAAAATCTATTTAGATTCATAAGCAGTAGCTTAGCCTACTGCGCCATCGAGGACGATGTGAGCTACAATTTCAAATAATAGATTTCTATTTCGAATACACCCCTTTTACCTGGATTATTTCATTATTAAAAGTACAGTTACGCCCGAACGATTGTGGTTTATCTATATATGTATTATAGGCAATGTTATTCAGTTTTGACCATTCATCTGAACGCATGAGTAGGTCGTACGTGGTATTTACAACACTCGGAAACGTCATCACAACAAACATAGTCACACAAAGTTTTATCGTATTAACCGCAATCACGTGGAATTGCGGACGCCTCTCCGTGTCTGTCCTACATTTGTTGGGTGTCACAGGTATTTGTCTGGTTACCTGTGAGGCCCGTCGAGAGATTGTCTGTCGTGTCACGTGATATGTATGGCGGCAGTTGTGTTTTTGAATAACGGAGAGAGAAAATATAAACAATTAAGTTTATGGACTAAATATCTTTTGGATTTATTGGAATTTTGTATAGAGTTATTTGTAATTATGTGAAGTATAAGTGACTAATGGGAAAAAAGCGAAAAAACCGTCAAAGCAGTGATAATGAGAATGACAATAAAATTTTCAAGCCGAGAGGCCCGTCAGAGGAGTCAGAATTGTTAGTAAGTGACATTTTAAATGAGACTAATTCTGTTTTATATGGTGACAAGTTAAACATAGACACTGTTTTCACTGAAGTCGACGCAAATACGAGTATGTCTGAAGGGGTCGAGGGACGTGCGGGAGAGGGGCCAACAAATGCTGACCTTCTAGCATATATGGAAAAAATGAACAAACGAATTGGTGATGTTGAAGAGCGTTTGGGTTCTAAGGTTGATGGGTTCGAGGCAGAGTTGAAGAAGTTATGGGTGGCGATGGAAGACAGGAATAAGAAGCTAGAACAGAGAGTGACGGACGTGGAAGAGAAGGCGGAGTATGTGGATTTAATGTGACTGAGTTATCGAGTAAGGTGACTCAGCTCGAGAAGGAGCGTACCGAGTTAAAAAATGAGGTCGTGTATCTTTCATCTCAATCTATGCGAAATAATTTGATTTTCACAAATATTCCGGAAGATGATGACGAGGAGCCTAGAGTAACAGAAATTAAGTTAAGAGATCACCTAGTGGAAAAGTTTAATCTAGCTAAGGAAATTGCGGCTGATATGGGATTCGAGCGCGTACACCGGACTGGCATGAAGATGCATGGTAAGACCAGGAATATAGTGGCAAAGTTTGTATTATTCAAAGACAGGGAATGTGTTCGTAAGAGATGGAAGGAGTTAGAAGGTACTATATTTATTATGTTCGAGCAATTCCCTAAGGAAGTTATCCAGAAGAGAAAGATGCTTTTGCCTAAGATGAAGGAACATAGGAAGAGGGGTGACAAAGCATGGATTGCTTATGATACGCTGTATGTCAACGGGAAGCCAGTGAGGGAGTAGGGGCACGCAGAGGGTGAATTGGACATTCTGTCGTGGAATGTAAATGGCTTATCTAGCGATACAAAAGACAGTGATGACTTTGTAAATATTATAACCAATAATGATATATGTTTTTTGTATGAATCATGGACTTGCTCTTCTAGTAATATAGACTTGAGCGGTTATACTGCTCATAATTTTTACCGTAAATTCCAACATCGTAATGCTAAGCGTTGTAGTGGTGGTATTGTCTTATATTATAGAAATAGTATACGAGATGGTATCGAAATTGTAAAAACTCATTCAGATACAATAATTTGGCTCAAACTTGATCATAACTTTTTTCATCTTCAAAACGATATTTATATATGTGGTGCTTACATTTGGGGCGAGGATTCGCCGGCGTATAATGTTGCCAACATTGATTTGTTTGATATTTTACAAAATGATATATCTGTGTTTGAAGAACTTGGAATTGTATATATTACAGGTGATTTAAATAGTCGAGTTGGTAATAAGAGCGATTTTATTGTACATGACTCTATTAATTCTTTTACAGATGATATTGATTACATTCCAGATGAGACCCTATATCGGGCCTCAATAGATAAAGTATGCAATAGTCACGGAGTTAAATTGCTTGATATTTGTAAATCATCATGTTTGCGTAGAGTAGGAGATACGAGCAAGTATACTTATGTTTCTTCTAAAGGCGCTTCGGTGATTGACTATTTATTGTCACATGAGCGAAATTTTTCATTGATTAAAGATTTTACCGTTGAATCTATGAATGAATGGAGTGATCATACCCCTTTGCGTATTTCACTATGTTGTAATAACATTGTACCTGAACCGGATAATACCGGCGAAATAAGATTTAAATGGAATAGTTCACATGCTGATACATTTCGTATTGGTCTTATATCCAAATTACCAGAATTAAATCATATTGTTCATAACATTGACCATACAAATAGAGAATCAGTAAACAATGTTTTAAATAATTTTACGTCAGTTCTACGAAATGTAGCTGATCCATTGTTTTCAAAACACTGTCATTACAGTCCAGGTGTAAATTTTGATGACAAATCATGTATAAATAACTCCGATTGGTTCGACAGAGAATGTATAAATACAAGAAATATTTATTTAGAAGCATTAAGGAATTTTAACAATTGTAAAAATGATATTAGTAGAGAATGTTTTTGCAGGCGTAAAAAGGAATATAAAGATATGATAAGAAAAAAGAAAAAAATGCATTACGCTAAAAAGATGGCCGAAATAGAAAATTTAAAACATTGTAAACCGAAGCAATTTTGGAAATACTTTAAACACAAACGTACATCAGGGTGTACTAGTATACCGCTTAATGTATTTAAGGAATATTTTGCGAGTATTAGTAGTGGCTTATTTAATTGTACTAATGATGACGCTGAAGCATTTTGTAGTGATAACGATTTTAACGACATAAATGTTCCCTTTGAGGAGCTTGATACACCAATTACTGTTAATGAAATTTTAAATGCTGTTAAATTGCTGAAACGTGGTAAAGCTATGGGAAGTGATTGTTTGATGAACGAATATTTTATGGAAACTATTGATATTATTGGTGCTCATTTATGTGATGTTTTTAATGCAGTGTTGAATTCCGGGTTTTATCCAGAAAAATGGACAGAAGGCGTTATTATACCATTGCATAATAAAGGTTGCCCTGATGATGTGAACAATTATCGAGGTATAACACTAGTCAGTTGTATGTCTAAATTATTCACCACTGTACTTAATAAAAGAATTGAATCATTTTGTAAAAGTAATAATATTGTCTCAGACGCACAATTCGGTTTCCGAAAGGGGCGGTCTACAGTAGACGCTATATATATACTTATGTCATTGATACAGAAATATCTTAATGAAAACAAGAGATTATATGTTGTTTTTGTCGACATGATGAAATGTTTTGATAGTATTTATAGAAATGCTCTGTGGTTGAAAATGTACAATATTGGTATTCAAGGTAAAATTCTCAGGGTTATTCGAGATATGTACCAGAAAGTGAAATCGTGCGTTAAATCTTGTTCTAATTATTCTGACTACTTTCACTATGCTGTTGGGTTAAGACAAGGGGAAGTACTCTCTCCAATTTTATTTTCACTCTTTGTGGAGGACTTAGAGCTTTATTTGCAAAAAGATGTAGACTGCGGTTTGTTATTTGATGATATTGTATTAATTCTGTTACTATTTGCTGATGATATGGCCATTTTGGGTAAGTCTCCTTCTGAACTACAAAATCATTTAGATCTTTTACATACGTATTGTGGAAATTGGGGTCTGAAGGTCAACATTGCCAAAACTAAAGTAATGGTTTTTCGTAAACGCGGAAGACTCTTACCAACAGAACATTGGACCTACAATGGTCAGGATCTAGATGTTGTGAATGATTTTAACTACCTCGGTACTGTTTTTAATTATACTGGTAATTTTTCTTTAAATCAAGAACACCTGGTGGGTAAAGCGCTGAAAGCATTAAATACTTTATTTTACAACTGTAAAAAATTTGACTTAAAACCAAAAACATTATGTCAGTTATTTGATGCATTTGTCGGTTCTATTTTAGGATATGCTTCTGAAATATGGGGTTATACCAAATCAAAGGTAATCGAACGAATTCATTTGCAATTTTGTAAAAGATTGTTAAAAGTAACAAAGAATACTTGTTCAGCAGCGGTTTACGGGGAGCTTGGTCGATACCCATTGTACATATCACGTTACGTTAGAATTATTAAGTATTGGTGTAAAGTAAGAAATACTGATAACATTATATTAAAAACTATGTATAGACAAGGGTTGGCGGACTGTAACAGAGGTTGTAAGAACTGGGTATCGAACATAAAACAGTTGTTAAACGATTACGGGTTTTCTTATGTTTTTGATGATGAAAATTCGGTTGATCCTAAATTGTTTCCAGAAATCTTTAGAAGTAGTGTTTTAGATAACTTTAAACAAGAATGGACTGGTACATTGGATAGGAGTTCAGTATTAAGCAATTATAAGTATTGTAAATCTATTTTGTCTTATGAGAATTACCTTGATATATTACCGCGAAAATGTAGATTATACTTTTGTCGGTTGAGACTGTCTGTCCATCCATTCAAAATTCAAACCGGAAGATATTCGAGAAATCATATACCACGTGATCAAAGGTACTGCGAATTTTGTAATAGTTTAGACTTGGAAGATGAATATCATTTTACATGTGTTTGTCCCTGTTACCAAGATATTCGTAAAAAATACCTGAAAAAATATTATTATGTTAGACCCTCTATGTATAAATTCATTGAATTACTTAACGTTCAAAATAAAGCTGTCTTGATCAACTTATCAAAATATGTTAAAGAAGCTCTGTCATTGAGAAATGCAATTTTGAATGCGTATTAATATATTATATAATTATATAAATCATTGTTCAACCTCTCTTCTTGATATATGTGATTCTAAGTGTTATATCGTGTGTTGATTAACCGTATATGTATATATGGGAGAAATAATATATTGTCCTGTGCCAATAATACTTAATCCATTAAAGAATTCAATCCCATTAAATTTATTATAATTCATCCTCATTTCTTGAAGTATGTGATTTTGTATGATATGTTGTGTTATGTTTGTACTTATGCTGTACATATTCATGTGATTGTGATTGTATATAAGTATGTATTTATGTGGACAAGACGATGTACTTACGTACAAGTCTTTAATAAAATTCTGTTCTGTTCTGTTCTGTTCTGTTATCGATCTCAACTATTAGTGGCGAAGCATTAGGGGAATTCCCATGATCAGCGCGTTTTGTTGTTTGCTCTATATCTAAAGGCGATTTAGTTTGTCTTTTCCGTGATTCGGCGAATGGACCAAATCGATTAGGTGTTTCAAAACCAGGATTATTAAAGTTTGGTTTCATGATTTGTGCTTGCGTTTGATTACTATAATAACCAGGGGGATTGTTGACTCGTGGATTTCTCATTGACATCGCTTGTCCTGACGCACGTGGAGGTTCCACCTCCCTAGTATTACGATAATCACGGTTGTTGATGAATGTGTTTGAATCCAGGTCATAGCGAGAGTTATTGACGAACAGTTTGTCGCGCACAAGAGCAACTTTACATCCCTGTTCACCGTATTTACGGGCTACTGGATATAGTGTTCGACGTCTGTCTTCAATTTCCTTCGGGAAGCATTCGTACACCCGATAACGTGATTTGGCCCTGTTTAGAACTAGCCCAGCGCGACGGACCGATTCCCTAGAGGCAAACGATTGAAATTTTGGCAATGATAGGGCGTGGTCTAGGACGACCTTCATTATCTGTCTGATTAGGCTTCCCTACCCTATACACTTTGTCAAATACTATGGTAGAACAATCTATTGGGACCTCATTATTGACAGTTATATTATTTTGAAGCTTGGATTCAATGTGAGCTCGAAGAATCTCCTCCGTATTTTCACGTGTTTGTCTAGGTTGAACGTATTGATTGTCATTCGTTGCTAGTTGGTTATCGCTACCAACGTTGAGCCGGGCCTCGTCAACACCGAAGAATTTCAACTCGTTCTCCATTGACCTAGTTTGTAATTCAAGCATTCTTTCGTGTAACATTGAGTTTTGATTTTGTGTCTTATCAACATTGACAATAATTGGAGTTATCTTGGTGTTTAAATCCGATATATCCTGTTGTAAATAATGTTTTGTTTTCAAAATATCATCAGCAATATCACTGAAAGTTGACAAAATGTTTCAACATCAGTTAAACGTGAGTCCAAGGAGTTCTGTTCTGTGTGTACACCAGCCATTTGACATTTCAGGTTAGTGACTTCTTTCTCCAATGGTACTAACCTAGCAAAACTATTTTAAATTTTAAGTCTGGTATTCATCTCGTTAATAAGGTCGTACATGGGACCGCCATTTTGGCCCGCCGTTTTACCTGGTGAAGTAAATGGTATATGTATACCTGGATGAGGGAAATACGTGGGTTGGGCTCCAGGGTATGGGGGATGTACATGCCAGGGAGCTGGTACATTGGATGGTCTCCGGCACTTGTCGTATTATCATTACGGTTCTGCGATTTCTGGCCGCCATTTTCTTTGTTAGAATTTTGTTTACCTTTGGTGTCCTTTTTATCCGACATATTGACATAAATAGGAAACACACGTTTATCCAAATGACTGATATGTCCACTAGACGTGTTTTAGAAATAATATAATTGAATTTCGTCCTTTCTATACACTTTAAACTGAAGAAATTGTACGATTTTTGTCGAGAGATTGTCAAAGCACCACCATTACGTTAGCCTCGTTTTCGGCAACCTCAGACATGTATTTGGTCACGTGGTATGTAAACCTATAAGACATGTGTAATTTCTCTCCTGGAAATTTGCAATTAATTTGGATTCTACAAAAGCGTTTTCGGATTATAGTTATATCAAAATATCATATTGGAACTAGCACTCATGTCAGAAGGTGAGACTTTATCTAAAAGCCAGTTGAAAAAGCGTAGGAGAGCGGAAAAGAGAAGGGCAAGTGGCTCGCCAGAGCTAGTGAATAACGGCCATTACACGCCGGTGAAATCACAGGGCGGAAACGTGTCCACCTTCTACACAAATAGTCAAGATTATGTCCATACGGTAATGCAAACACCCGTAATGAATATGAATAATGGCCAATACACACCGACCATGCAAAATATGCAGCCACAGAATGTTTTCCCTACGCCGAATACAACAGCGCCACCGAGCTGGGCGATATCGCTCATAGAAGACGTGAAACTAATCAAAGGTGCTCTACCAAAAATTGACGAAATTGAACAAAATGTGAAAGCAATAAAACTTAAAATATATGAGCTTGAAACCAAAGTTACCAATTTAGAAGCAAAAAGTGTTGAAGCCGAAAAATCCCTCACATTCATAAGCGACGAATACGAAAATAAAAAAACCACACTAAATTCATCTAAGAAACAAATCGATAATCTGGATCTATTGTGCACGGAATTAAACACAGCCTCAATCAATCACACTAAAGAAGAGGAAATAATCAATGAAAAATTGCTTGATCTTGAGTCAAGATCAATGAGAGAGAATCTCATCTTCTACGGTCTTCGAGAACCAAACCGACCAAAACCTGGTGAACCACAGGCAGTGGATGATTGTGAGTCTCTTGTTCGTAACCTCGTAGAGAACGTTCTCGAAATCAACCATACAGACATGGTATTTGACAGAGTACACCGTCTAGGTGGTGCCAGAGCTGCCAAACCACGCCCGATAGTGGTGAAGTTTCAGAATTACACCAATCGTGAGAAGGTTCGTCTACAATCATATGATGAAGACATGAAGACGAGACTCAATGATTTGAATCAGGGTGTTGGCATCCAATCCCCACACACGTATAGGGTTGGCAGAAAAACGTTCTTGGACTACATCAAAGATGAAGGGATAGACCAGAAAACTACACTCTACATTAATAATAAACTTAGCAAGAAATTTATCGTCGATAAAATCGTGGATTGTACCCAAAGCTAGGAATGTCATGAGAAGGTTATAAACATACTTTCGTGGAATATTCATGGACTAACTCGGAAAGTAAGCGACATCGACTTCATCAACTCTATAAAGAACTACGATATAATATTACTCACAGAAACTTGTTTATAAAAAAATTAGCATTTAAATTTTGATATTACTGGATACGATTGTGTTCACATATTTGGAAAAAAACCCCAAACACTCGTAAAGGCAGGTATAGCGGAGGTATTACTATATATTACAAACAATATTTACATAAAAACATAAGCGTAATAGAAACCCATCAAAATGGTATAGTTTGGTTTGAACTTTCCAAACAGTCGTTTAACTCTGATGAAAATGTTTATTTATGTTGTACTTATATACCTCCATGCACATCCACTGTGATTGATACTCATAACTTTGATTTCTTTGACGAAATAGAGTGTGGTATTGAACGATATAAAACAAAAGGCAAATTTTAATAGCCGTACGTCTAATGTATCAGAAATGTTAGACTACAATGAATTCATTGATCATAACACATATCTGTCAAATCTGTCAAACTATCTTAACATACCTGCCCGTGTATCACGTGATAAAATCATAGATAATCCAGGTAAACGCCTGATTGAACTGTGTCGGTCTACTTCGTACATTATCGGCAATTCACGCCTACACAATGACCGCGATATTGGTGAATACACTTTTCATTCATCATTAGGTTCCTCAGTTGTTGACTATCTTTTATTGCATACCGATGATATGATTATGTTTCTGATTTTGATTAGTATAATTCCCCCAAATGAGTTCTCTGATCATAGCGGAATTCATTTTAGCATACCAGTTAAATATCAACAACTGTATTCTTGTACAAAAGTTACCGAGGAAACATTCTTAAAATTTGATGAAACGAAAGTGTTACAGTTTCATGAAAATATAGCCTCAAAGAGAGATGACATTTCTAATCTTACGCATAAAATTAACCAAAACGAAGATATAAATACTATTGCACAATCCTTTATCGATATTCTAAGTAGATGCTCTCATGATGTGTTTGGTAAAACACGTTTAAAGGGCAGTAACTCTACCAATCATAAATTAGATAAAAAACATGGTTCAACGCAGAATGTTACGTAGCCAGGGCTGAATTCAAAAAGCTAGAAATACATTTATTAGAAATAAAAATAGCGACGAGTTACGTACGCAATATGTAAATAAGAAAAATAATTATAACAAAATTAAACGAATTCAAAAGAAAAGGTTTAACTTCCAAGAAAGAAACAACCTAAATAAGATGAGTAAAACTCCACCCCGTAATCTCTGGAATAAAATAAGACAGCAATATGCAAAAAATAGCAAATATGCAGAAAAGTTATCAACCGATGACTTATATGAGCATTTTAGAACCCTATATAGCACAGATACTATAAATGAAAATGTACACTACGACCAAAATATTATAGATCCTGATCTTGATCTTGAAATAACCATGTCAGAAAAAGATAAGGCTGTCTTTTCGCAAAATTACAATAAAAGTAGTGGCATAGACACAATAATATCAGAAATTTATAAATGTTCATTTCATGAAACATCTCAATTTATTCTAACTCTTTTTAACAGAAAATTCCTTACAGGAGAATATCCAGCCGCGTGGGGATCAGGAATTATTGTCCCGATCCATAAAGGCGGTGACATAGAAACTGCTAAAAATTATAGAGGTATAACTTTAATAAATATAATCGCAAAAATTTACTCTCAAGTACTACTGAATCGTCTAACGGCATGGTCAATAAAACATAAAAACTTTATAGACAATCAGTTTGGATTCCAAAATGGAAAATCCACAATCGATTGTATATTTATATTACATTCAATCATAGCAAAAACATTGTCAAGTAAAAAGAAGCTATATGTAGCATATGTAGATTTTGAAAAATGCTTCGACAAATTAGAGCGATCCTTCATATTTCATAAGCTTATTCAAGAAAACGTAAGCTCAAAATTCGTAAAAGCAATCGAAAGTATGTACGGCTGCGTAAAAGCAACAGTTAAACACAATCAGCTATTATCACCAAGCTTCGACTCGAATATAGGCGCCAAACAAGGCGACCCGAGCTCAAGTCTCCTTTTTCTTTTCTTTGTAAACGATCTTATTAACAATATCAATAGTAATATTGAAGGTATTTTTAACATAGACGATCTCCAATTATACATGTTCGCCAAGGCCGCTCTACCATTGACACAGTCTTTATATTAAATTCCGTTATACAAAAAGTTTTGAATGATAAAGGTCAACTGTATTGTGCCTTTATAGATTTAAAGAAAGCGTTCGATAGTATTAATTTCAATAGTATGTGGTATAAACTTTTTAAAATTGGCGTTAATGGCAAAATGTTACGTATTATTCGTGACATGTATTCAAAAGTAAAAAGTTGTGTACGCATTTGTAACTCTTATTCTGAGTATTTTGAGTGTGCTGTGGGATTGAAGCAAGGGGAAGTTATGTCCCCTTTGTTATTTGCGCTATTTATTGAAGATCTTGAATTGTTTTTGCAAGACTCCCCCTTATGTGGTATTACTATTGATGAACTTATGTTGGTTTTATTGTTGTTTGCCGATGATATGGTTATCTTAGGGAATAGCGTCAGCGATTTACAACAACGGCTTGACTTACTTAATATTTATTGCGATCGATGTGATTTGCAAGTGAATACTGATAAAACCAAAATTGTTGTTTTTAGGAAACAAGGTAATATACGTAATGATGAAAGTTGGACTTACATGAATTCTGCTATAGAGATCGTCGACAACTTTAATTATTTAGGTACAGTTTTCAATTATACGGGTAATTTTGCACTGAATGTAGAAAATCTTGTAGGCAAAGGTCTTAAAGCTTTGAACGTTTTAATGAACAATTTAAATAAATATCCTATAAAAAATAGTACTAAATGTCAATTGTTTGATGCATTTGTAGGTTCTATTTTAAATTATTCCAGTGAGGTCTGGGGTTTTAAGAAATACAATTCGATAGAACGTATTCATCTCCAATTTTGCAAACGAATTTTATGTGTCAGACAGTCAACAACTACAAATGGGGTGTACGGGGAATTGTGAAGATATCCATTATGTATTAATAGTTATACGAAAGTGATTAAATATTGGTGTCGAATTGTTCAGTCTAATAATATTATAATTAAATATCTGTATACTGACATGGAAACTAATTGCATTCGTGGGGAAAAAAATGGTTATTTAAAGTTAAGACCTTACTTGACCAGTATGGCTTTTCATTTGTGTTTCTCAACCCATATAGTGTAGATATTGATACATTCCATTTACAATTTAAGTTGCGTGTAATAGATGTGTTTTTACAAACATGGCGAAATAGTATTGCTAATAGCCAATCATTATTGCTTTACAAATCATTTAAGCTTTCATTTGACTTTGAATATTACCTCAATGCTATGACACGCAAATTATGTATTGCTCTGTCGCGTTTTAGATTGGTTCACACGATCTCCGTATTGTTACCGGTAGATATGCAGCAAATAGAATTGATAGACACGAGCGGGTGTGTACATTATGTAATGGAAGAGATTTAGAAGACGAATACCATTTCTTAATTATCTGTCCAGTTTATCTTGAATTACGTAAGAAATATTTAAAAAGATAGTTTTACAATAGGCCAAGTGTGTTCAAGTTCTTAGATCTAATGCAGTCTACAAATAAGCATATCTTAAATAATCTAGGACATTATATTTTGGAAGCGTTTGCTGTTAGAAAAAATTTAGCTAGCAACATTGCTTATACATAGTATGGAAAATTGCGTTTTTGAATTATAATTTTGTTGTTGTTTTCGTGCGTATGCGTGTGTGTGTGCGTGCGTCCATACGTGCATGCGTGCTTGCGTGCGTGTGTGCGTGTGTATGCGTGCGTGCGTGCGTGTTTGTTTATTTCGGGTCCAACCTCCAAATCTATGTATTTCACAAAAATGTTTTTGAAGTAGTTTGTATACATGCTATGGATATTTATAACATAATATCCTGTTTTTCACTGACTCTTGTAATGGTTTAATATTAATATTTTCCGTTTCTTTATCCTAAATGTCATATTCTCTTCACCTGTCACGTCTATTTATGCATGTATTTATTATGTATGATGATGAGCTGTACAGCTCAAGTCTGAAAAATAAAATGTTCTGTTCTGTTCTGTTATTGTTTGCAGACGACACCGCTCTATTTGCCCATACCCCAGAGGCACTACAATCAATGTTAAACAATTTAAACACATACTGTCAAACCTGGAGTTTAAAAGTGAATATAGCTAAAACTAAAATAATGATATTCAAACAAGGTAGACACTCAACGCACAATTTTACATTCAATGATCAATTGCTAGAAGTCGTTAAAAGCTTCAAATACCTCGGTATTTATCTATTTAAAAACGGTCACTGGTACAGAACACAAAATCATCTTGCTCAACATTCCCGATTTGCATTACATAATTTATTCACGGTATATAACTAATTAGATCTTAAGATCCAGGATAAGTGTAAATTATTTGACACTCTAGTAAGCCCTATTTTGCACTAGGGTGCTGAGATTTTTGGGTACAACGAAGGCAAAAATATTGAAATTATTCATTGCAAATTCCTTAGAAAGATTCTTTGCGTCAGAAAATCAACCGACTTAGATGCTTTATATGGAGAACTAGGAAGGTATCCTATGGCAATACACCGTAAAGTAATCATGATCAAATATTGGATTAAAATACTGAAATTAAAGGACGATTGCATTCTTAAGAAAATATATAATATGCAAAAAAGTGACGCAGATAATAACATCTCATACAACGGAAAACACTGGGCTTTTCATATAAGAACTACTAGTATATTAAATCAATTAGGTATGTCAGATATCTGGCTACAACAAGATATATTTGATATCAATATACAAAATATCAAAACTCGAATATTAGATATGTACAAACAAAGCTGGTACTCAAATATAAATAATTCTAATAGACTTTCATCCTATAGTCTTCATAAACATGAATTTGAACTAGAAACATATTTACACGTTATAAATAAGGATAAATACAGAATCACCCTAACCAAGTTTAGATTATCATCTCATAACTTGGAAATAGAAAAGGGTCGACACGAAAATATTCCCAGAGAAAACAGGAAATGTAAAAATTGTACCTTGAATTTGATAGAAACAGAATACCACTTTTTATTAGTATGTCCGAAGTACTATGAACTAAGAAAGAAATTTTTCAAGCCATATTTTTGTAGATGGCCTACTACAAAGAAATACGAAACGCTTATGTCAAGTACAAGTACTATAAGATTCTAAATAACCTGGCAAGTTACCTTTACTATGCATTTAATGAAAGGACATAATTAATATTACTAAAACACATTTTCATAGTAATTAAATGTTTAATTATTATATATCAGTGTACGCTAGTTTAATCACATTAAGAACACTCACAAACATAGTATTATACATGTCTTGCTTTTCCGTTGACGATTATATTACGTAAATACAATGGTACGTAAGACTTATATACATATAAACGTATTACGGTATGTCACCTATCAAGAACACGACCTATGTCATATAAGTGGAGTTATGTTATACATATGGACCGACGTGCTGGTCTTTTATTTCGGTTTCGGAAAGGTGGGCCGATGCACGGTCCATAGATTTTAACCATATACAAAATGTATATAGAATATCGACTTACCTTGACTTCGTAACAAATCAGTCAAGGGGACTCGTCCTTGTATTTTGTATATGGCCTCAATTACTGCGTTTATCGTAAATCGCCCACATAGTGTTTATTTCTCCACCAATATGAAAACATTCATGTTCGTCCACTATTTATAACTATGTCAACAAAGTCATGATATCATGATATCAGTATTGAAATACTACTATTAATCCACAAATATCACTTATATCCGAACGAATAAATACGGAAATAAGAGTACAAACACCACGTGGTCAACATTTACGAGTAAATATTAGTGTGTAAACCCTCTCATTCATAAACCACTATACTGCGAAAACACCTTCTCTGACCAGCAGTGAGTTCTCGTGCTAAACCACACCACGTGCGCTCTTACTACCACGATGTCATGTTTGATCATCGCTTCTCGTTACCATTGTATTTACGTAATAATGATCCATCAATGTTTACCTTTTATGGACTACTAGCATCACACAAACTTCTACCAAAGTATAACAAGATAACCATTGATGCAAAGCATCAAAGGGCACCGTAAAAGAAATTATGTAAAACTATAAAGACATATATAATTGATCTTCATAAGAAACAGCAGGTGTGGCATTTTTCAAAATATATTGGCTATAGTGAATAATAACAAATATATTTTCATTTTGAATATTAAGGAACTTAAATCTGAATGACTCAGATAACGAATATGTCCAAGATTTTGACTGACTTGTCCATAAAGTCGATTTTCTTCGTGCAATATTCCATCAACATCATTAGGTAAAAAACATGGTTAATATCGCGCGAACATTGAAAGAAAGCTAACAATGCTATAAGGGCCATATCACTGCACTGATTACCACTAAATGGAGAAAAAATCGGGCTTCCTTGATGCATATTTCCTAAAAAAACTCTTACCATTCTTAAATAGACAGATAAGCTCTCTGCAAGTGGCTGCTTTTAAATTCTGACGGTCCAGCCACTACAGACGGACACCAAGTAGACCAAAACACGGCCGGAGTTTGCGCACAGATTTTTTGCGCACTTTCAGCTCTTAAAAAATATATGAAAACGTCAAACCACTATGAAATATATAGCATGTGCACGAAGAATGAACCTTAATCTCGCGATTGACACCAATAATAGTCATAAAATACAAAGATGTACCTAAAACATACAATCACTACACGATCATATCCATAATTTGACCTCGACCTGATAGTCTTTGCAATCACTGACAAAATTTGCCATTACAAATACAAATATCACCTTGTTTTAACGTACATTTTAATGATAAATGGAAATTAAAACACATAAAACATATAGTTCATGTATCATAATTTATTCCAACATTTACAATAAACATGATGTTTAAAGACCGTATAGATCTACATGTATATCAAAACAAAAACGAAATAAGTAACTAACCATAACATTACTAAATTAAAACCCAATATATTTCTTCAGTGTACATAATCTACAATAATTATGTTGGTCGGAAAGTTTGTTTTTTTCAAACCCGTGTTCCGGACAGTACTTTCCAAACTCGAAATCAAAAGTTGGCATATTTACTTGAAACTTAGTACGGACGTATATCATACCCATCTGCGTTGCGTGGTAACGTTTTGTTACGATGACGTCACATGACGTCGCTATTTGGCGCCGTTTTTGGACCCAGTGACAGAATCATACCGTACATTGATTATGACTACATAACTTTTTCATTTATTCGCCGATTTTTTATTTGTAAAATGAGTATTAACGCTCGATAAATTATCGTTCTGATTATATGTTTTTATTTCACTTGATTAACCAAAAATAAATATTGTATACGAAAATCGCGCAAAAAACGTCCAAAACGTCAACAAATTGCTACTTGATTTTTCGCATATTCACTTTAATATCTAAAAAACCTGACGGTAACTTTTTTTTAAAACTTCACAGTATGATGCTCTGGATACGAAGAACAGATTAATTAATAAAAAACGATAGGTCGCCGCGCAAGATTTTTCAGTAAATAACTTTGAAATACTGTCGTCGGCTTTAAAAATTGACGACGCTGCATAAAACGTCATTGTTAAATCACTGTTAGGTACATAGCTTTCTCAGGGGAAATGAAAACCTATGCCGATATATTTAATTTTATGAATCTACATAATAATGAAGCGTATGAAATTAGTTTGCGTTTTAATAATTAAACTAACATGTTACGTTTCTGAAACACACATACAAGGCATGGTATACGTTTTAGTCTAGTGCGCGCTGTTAGCCATTTGTCATAACATAACACCAGGAATTAAAAGCCTAGTAAAAGGTCTGGGGGTTTTTGGTGATAATTAAATGACATGTAACCAATCAATAATTATACCGTAAGGGCAATTGCGTTTGCATGTGTGTTGATCAGAGAAACTAAGATAACGAAAACGCGACAGAACTATGATGATATCGTAACATCTATAACAAAAACACGACCTTACATGGTACGATGATGAGAGTCCGATATGCGTCGTCTTTATTAATTACACAGTTGCTATTTATGAGTTTCATGCAATTCGGCCCTGGCGTTAAAAAGTTTTGTTACGGACGGATGGACGGACGGGTGAACGGACGGGTGGACGGACGGACGGGTGGACGGACGGAGACAATTCCTATAACCCTATCTTCGTTTCGGGAAATTAGAAATACGAAGACAATTAGAATACAATTCAAACAATATTCAAATATAACAAGAATACACTTTGAATCCGCCTGGAATGATAGCGGAGAATGTGCACGCATATGTTTTCACAATACGGTACACACACTCATTGGATCGTTTTGCACGGGCTTTCGCACGGGAAGTATGTTTAATAACAGTACAACCATATACTGATTTTAAGTAATGTTACAAATGCAGTCAGAATGCCATAAAACACTTCGAAAGCCGTTCGATATTTCATCCGACCTCGAAGTTTTGAACATGCGCAAAACATTCGAAGTGGCCGCAGGAATGTGCCGGAATATTCCGAATGCACTACGAATGCACTCAGAATGCAGACATAATGTTTAGAATGCACTTAGATCATGAATAAAGTAAATCAAGACAAACTCCATTGTGTATATAAATAACCATTAGATCATGAAAGAATACACCTCGACTTTTTTGTTCTGACGGCATTCCGGCTCGATCCGACGCCGTGTAATCAGGACAAGTGGAATACCGGGTATATACACAGATTTTAAAAATAGTCTATTTTTTCAGTTTAATAGGTAATTTATTTCTAACGAAATAGGTTTAAGATCTTGCGAAAACATTTAAATTGGCCCGAATATATGGAATACACTCGGAATGCAGACATAATACATTTCGAACATACAAGGATGTACCTCAAATTGCTACGGCATTCCGGTTCATTCCGACTCTCGTGTGATTGGGGTAATATAGACAGTTACTAACAAGACACTATCACAGACTGGAGCTGACATCCGACTTAAAAATCTAAAGCGATCCATGATAAACCCGCCGATAAATTAAAACTGTTTCATACAACCGTCAGACACCTGGAGTGATATCCCCTTTAGCCCTGGAATGTGACGTTACATCTACAGTAAGGGCAGGTTGGTCCCGATTTCACCACGGTTAAGGATCGTGTCAAATTCTCTGCACTATACCTTTAGTAGTTATAATGCCCCCATCGAGACCAAGTAGCAACTACGGGTTACTACAGATTATTGGGAACTTTTCCTAACAATCCGGGATGTCGATCATGTAAAGTAGCCAGTACATATCCTAGCTTGCTGATACAATTACCACTCTCTCATACACACCCTCTGAGTGGATCATACCACTACCTCGAAATATACGCCACTTATTGAATATGGTTAATAGATCGCTTACATTGACCAGCGGGTTACACCTGTGCGTCACCGACGCACAACCATGGTATGACGGGACGATGTCGGCGAGCATCGAGACAACACCGGCGACAACCTGGACCACTTTTTTTAACCGGGATACACAGGGATCACACCACACGCACCGTAAATACATTGTAGTAAAGCGGGAATAAATCTAGCTACTCGCAATTAATTCTTTCCGACCGGAGATACGTCAGTAATATGAGAATGCATTTTGTTAAAAAAATATACCGGATCACCATGTTAAACTGGCTTCGTTCCACCGGGAGGTACCAGGGACTGAACCGAGAAACACCGGGAATCGCCGGGAGCAATATCAACATACCGGTGACAACTTGGATCACACCGAGCTTTAACGGGGTCTGCCGGACATAACCGTCAGGCAACGTAAATACACCATAATTACATCGAACTAAATCAGACATCACCCTCGTTAATCCGGTGTGAAACTGATATATCATTCTAATTTGAACTGTTGATATGCTGACTGTTAAGACAATTATGAAAATGTTTTAGTTACGATCTGTGGGACAGCGACACTAAATATCCTGATCGGTTAATTGGTTCCATTGCCGAAATATATATTTCTTGAAGTTTGTCAAACATGTCAATTTACAGTATACCAAATAATAGCTTATTAGTATACAATATGGAAATTGAATGGGTAATTGCAATAATTTGTAAAGTCTACCTTATTTGAATTGAGCATGTTTCTGACTATTTCTGGATTCAGTATCGGAGGTAAACTGGACAGGATCGTGTTTAACGGGTCATTTTTGTAACCAATAAACAATGTAAATGTTTACTCGCGATGTTCTGACAGAGAGAAGAATTGTCGGAATTGCGGTAGTCGAACCCGTAACTCATGCACTACTGATATCCCCTAGTTGACCACAGGTAGTTGATAAGTAGTTAAATAAGAAAAACGCAGCGTCGTCAAGTTTTTAAGGACGACGACAGTATTTCAAAGTTACTTACTGAAAAATCTTGCGAGGCGACCTATCGTTTTTTATTAATTAATCTGTTCTTCGTATCCAGAGCAACATACTGCGAAGTTTTAAAAAAAAGTTACCGTCAGATATTTTAGATATTTAAGGGAAAACGCGAAAAATCAAGTAGTATTTTGTTGACGTTTCTGACGTCTTTTGTGCGATTTCCGACTACACTAATAATGACTATTTATTAATGGTTGATGAAGTATAATAAAAACATATAATCAGATCGATAATTTATCGAGCATTAATACTCAATTTACAAATTTAAAATCGGCGAATTAATGAAAAAGTTATGTAGTCATAATCAATGTACGGTATGAGTCTAGGGCTAGGTCCAAAAACGGCGCCAAATAGCGACGTCATGTGACGTCATCGTAACAAAACGTTACCACGCAACGCAGATGGGTATGATATACGTCCGTACTAAGTTTCAAGCAAACATGTCAACTTTTAATTTCGAGCTAGGAAAGTCCCGAGCCACCATAAACAACATAAAAGAAAAATTAATACGCTAGTAAACACTAATGCGTAGAAGTTCATTGGCATTAATAACATAATTGTTTTTTTAACAGAAATGTATAAACATGTATAAATATAATTTTTGTCAAAATATGTATTTATCATGAGTTTGTTTTACCTAAATAATCTGCATAAAGAAAATAAACGACGAACTATTTTCTGATTTAAAGGTAAACAAATGGCCAAAACATTTCGCTGTCATACAAATTGAGGCTCCAAACGGGATATTGTTTATGAACTTCGTACAAATTGAGGCTCAACACGGGGAATTGTCCATAAACTTCATACCAGTTGAGGCTCAACACGGGGAATTGTCCATAAACTTCATACCAGTTGAGGCTCAACACGGGGATTTGTCCATAAACTTCATACCAGTTGAGGCTCACCACGGGAGCATTGTCTTCCAGCTCATTATAACAAAGTCCTACAATACAGACACCGCGATCCATCGCGGTGCCAATAAGAAATATAACTTGCATAATATTTAGGACTGAATATGTTTGCTGAATCTTCTCAGATAAGAAGTTGTTATCATGTTTTATGTTTCACATACATTATTGTATTGATTGACTATCAATTGTATGTATGCAATTTAATGTTAATAAAATATATGTTATGTTATGTATATATCACCTGCATGGCTTGTATATAAAGTGTTTGGTTTGGATTTAATACCATACATGACATGACAACAATAGTAAACTATATGCAATACCTACTCCATGGCGAGAAGTGAAAACATAAACACACTGAAAGTCTTGGCAACTCCTTTATAATAGCATTATACATTTAGTTTATACTAATTTATTTAAGGTCGATTGTGAAACAAGTTTTTCAAACTTTTATTAATCACTCTCGACACCTCATTCCTGATGTTATCCATCGCCACGAGGGTATGAGAGAAGAGGAGCCATTTCCCTTTTTATGCTGAGCGTCTAGCAAGGGAATTTCTGGTACCATTTTTATTTCGTCTTTGGTATGACCCCGAGGCATCCCGCACTCAAAGCGAACGCTCAACCACTAGGCTATCGAGGAGGCGGTTATACATTATTCACGTTCTTCTTATACTTTGTTTCCTATCAATTTATCATAAGTGGAACAACGCTCTCTAAACATACGGTCAAACGGTGAGTCTCACATAGGTATTGATGCATAGAGGTTGTATAATAGAGTGACACATCGGTGGAGCCCACTTTTAGGTGTAAAACCAATTATAAAGGCTAATACAGACAGTTTTAATTTCAATGCTAAACTAACATACTTTATTCGCTCTATAAATGTTCAACGACCTTCAAAATATGACCCTAGGACGAGTTCATTTTCTAAGGTTGAAACGATAATTACCGTTATTTTTACTGGGGGGAACCCCCAGTTTTCGTATTACATACCGTCTCAGAAATCACTACAATTTTAACTATGTAATTTCTCCACAACCAATTCATCCGAGCAAGAAACAAGTGCCACGAATCTCAACGAATATCGTAATGTTCAACCATTTTTCTGAAAATTTGTTTATAACAATTTAATTATCTTTTATTTGTTTGTATTGTGTGAACTTTTTGAAAGTGTTTTTCGATGAATTCATGTATTTGTGATAAATAAATTCCTACGCGATGTAAAATGACTAATGATTTTTGAGTGTCGATAAAAATGTATCTGTTAAAAGTAACCCGTTGAGCAGACGAACTTTACACAATTCATGGTTTTATAACATTCATATTACAGTTAAGCAAGAAACTCCTTATCTTACTTACTTACTTAGGCCCTTTGCTCCGCTGGGGAGCATAGGCCATTGACGAATTCCCTCCATCTGACTCGGTTTCCCGCTGTTTGTTGGATTGAGTTCCAGGTGTTACCACTATCTTTCATTTCTGCCTCGACATTTCTTCGCCAGGTGTTACGTGGGCACCCCCTTTTCCTTCTACCTTGAGGGTTCCATTTTAGGGCCTGTTTTGTGATGTGTTCATTTGGCTTTCGTAGCGTGTGTCCTATCCATCCCCATTTGCGTCTTCTTATCTCCATGTTGATTGGTTCTTGGTTGGTGATTTTCCAGAGGTCTTCATTACGCACTCTGTCTGTCCAATTGATGTTTAATATTCTCCTTAAACAGTAGTTGATGAAGCACTGGAGTCTGGTTAGCATGGCTTTGGTAGTTCTCCATGTTTCTGATCCATATAAGAAACAGTTAAGCAAGAAACTCATTATCTAACGCGTGCTTATTTTTCATTATTTACAATATTTTGCATTTGTTGATAGTATTGACCCACGTTTCTTCCATTAACTTACCAGAGATCTTCAGCTGAACAATTTAGGTCTACCGTTAGATCGATCCTTTTGCCAGCGCCGTTATATAAATTTTCCCCGCCGAAAGTCGAGACCATATCAGTTATTTGTGTTTCGTCCCCAACGGATTCGTTCTCGCTATTCGTACTCTATCCCGTTCGTTTACAGGTAGAGGTATGAAAAAAGGACTCTGTGTAGTTTTCAGTTAATATATTTTTATTTCTTGCGCACATGTTAATAGTATTGATCGACTTTTGGTCGATTAAACTACCACAGATTGTCAGCAAAAAAGTTTTGTCTGTCGTTAGCTCAACTCTTTTCCGAGCGCTGAGCTGCGTATACAATTTTCCCGCCGAAAGTCGAAACCATATGGTGAACTTTTTGTTTCGACCCCTATTTTATTCGTTCTCGCTAATCGTACCCTACCCGGGTGGTTTATACTTTATACATGCTGCTGAAGAATTGTTGAATCAAAACTTTTTGTTGTTTTTAGACGCTGGATTTTTTCATTTTCTTGCGCCCATTCATCCCCTATCCGATTTCTTATATTATTTAAGTTTACTACAAAATAATTAGCGCGGAAACGTTTTAACAAATGTTTTTTTATTCTATTTATTACGCGAGTCTGGCCTGCAATACTGTATGCAAAGACTAGGATGTCTTGATGTCCACAGGCACATAGATGTTTGATAATTCATTTAAAGAGCATATCTTATGAAGTAATGTAAGTGAAAAACGGAAAATACAGAGAATCGAACACACAATGTGGCATATTTATAATTACTTAGGGCTACAGTAGGTGTCTTCATTAGCTCTGTAATGGTAATGGGTCCGTTGTGGTGTGATTCAAATGAGTCAGCAGCTATCGCGTCTCTGAGACCTTGTCACAATATTCACTTTTTTAAAAAATCTATTACCATTCAAGATGAAACCCTATATTACCAAGAATTGTGATTTCCCCCAGTAAGAGTACTTCAGTACTTTGAATCTGTTATAGTGTAGATATATATTATAAATTCACGTTTACTTTCAAGTTGACAGCGTGGCCTAGTGGTTAAGATGATCTATGCCCACACCATTATTTTTATATGGGCTGTGGGTTCAAATCCGCTGCTAAACTCTTTTTCAATAATTTTATTATCATAATACATGAGTTTTTTCTATATATTTTATTACTTAATGAATAATAAATTATGTTCAAGTTAAATACAAATTTGCTTAGTTTCGTTTATTTTAGTCCGCCCTAGATAATGTATTTATTGCTCAGATGACAATCGGGTTGAATTACAAACTATTTTCATCATTGGTTTCGCTGAAATCACCACTCTAAGAGTATTCTGTAGAAACGTCAAATTAATAAGCGTTTACTGTGGTAATACAATGAGCACAGTTCGGGTGACCGTTGACTGATATTTCTGTTTAAGTTTTGACGTTGGGTAGTTTTCAAGGATTAAAATGCAAAGGACATAGATATGTTTTAGAAATATATGAGCCAGTCTCCAGGAAAACCTGCTGTATTGACATTATGTTATTACTACATGTAACAAGCTTTTAAAAAGATTTAAAATAAGAAAAAAATGACATATCTATAGATTCAATTTTAAGTAATTTATTCATATATTACAATATCTTAGCTTTAAAAGTTCTTATGAATTATGTCGAAATCACTTATCCGTTGCTATGGTGACCGATTTCAGAAAAGTACTCTGATTGATAAAAACTAGGAGTTAGTTGTTTAAAATAGTAATAGCCGTTCTCTAAATGCGAACATTTACAATTATGATATACTTTTTAAAACTTAAAACATCATTCTAAAACATGAAACCATTTTGAACAGTTTATGTCAAGAATTGATCAAATGCTGTGTTTATAAAGTACTTTTATCACATGTTTGACGTCGCGGTAGCGTAATAAAGTCATTATTTATTTTTGATAATACACTAGTGTAATAAAGCTATCACGCGACGTCATTCAAAGGATAGGCGACGTCGTCTAAATTGCGCGTTTATTATAGTGAAAAATAAGTAGCTATTTTATGTTTCGGCCGGAAAAGGCTAACATGCGATAAAAAGAACATTACATTTGTGGCTTTCCACATTGAAATTATTAAACTCGTTGAAAAAAATTGATAAAATGCTCGGCAGAGCCTCGCATTTTATTATTTTATTCAACTCGTTTAATAAATTCAATATGGAAAGACACTCATGTAATATCCTCTATTTAACAACGATGTCGAATAACGTTTGAATGACGTTTGTGACGTCACATAAAAAGGATCTGAATAGGGCCTCTACAAAACAGATGTAACTTACTTAAACATCAAGATACTAACAAAATTTATTTTGCATTTTGCTTCATTAAGATTACTCTTTTAAATAGTAAAAATTCTCAAGCTCATTTTTTTTGTCAAAACAGCAGGTTTTCCTGGAGACTGGCTCATATATATTTATAATAGACATGCACGCGAATGTTTTATTTAGCAAAATTAAAAATAATCAAAATGGTGGGAATCGATACCAAGCAAAAAAATCTATTGAGATCCATAAGCAGTAGCTTAGCCTACTGCGCCATGGAGGACGATGTAAGCTACAATTTCAAATAAGAATTTCTATTCCGAATACACCCCTTTTACCTGGATTATTTCATTATTGAAAGTACAGTTACGCCCGAACGATTGTGGTTTATCTATATCTGTTCAGACAATGGTGGTAAGATTGTGTGTACACATAAACGGCAATGTAACTCTCATAATATCCTATAACTGGACTGTAGAGGTTATACTAGTGTTGTGTACACATACATTCCAGCAAATGTCGAGATCACCAATACATATGCGAAGTTCCCACCGGAAATCTATTGGATGAATAAACAATAAAAACCTGCCATTCACCAATAGCTATTGGTGGGCACATTTACATATAATACTGTATACAAACATGATTTCATATATGTTCCTCTGTCATTTATAATAATTCGAAAAGCGGGACAATTTGGTATATTCCACAAAGCTTAAGGTGGATTAATCAGACGATTTATCGCACGATTTATCAGTGGTGTTTTAAGTACAAAACTGACCATATCTGTTTACCTTAGTAATTTGCAGCATTTGAACAAACCGGATCATATTTATAAACATCACATTATCCTGGGCGAACTATTTCCATCCAATATTCACACTATTTTCTATAGGCTTTACCGTGCGGAAGAAACAATGTTCGGACAGTTTATGCGGACCTACGTGTTCGGCAGACGGATGTCTAAATGGTGGAGACTCATATAGCGTTAGTGTTACCTGTAGACAAACAACCGGGTATCAAACTGATGGCTTAATCACCCATACATTCACAGTGTCCGTTACCAACGCTGCAGGTCCTTCATTCTATTATGCAGGTATGTTTTCCTCCAACATATATATTCATTAATCCGTTCGTATGTTCAATTCAGTTCAGACGTTCGACCGTGCTTCCATTTTGCTGTTGGTTTATCTAGATCACTAAGTTATTACGGTATGAATCCCGATACACCGCTTCTTAGTTCCGTCAGAAAATTGTACCGTTTTCATATGGCTCTGACGAGTGTTACATCGTTTTCAGTTCCTTCAGAGCCATATGAAAACAGTAAAATTCTCTGACGGAACTGAGAAGCGGTG
The DNA here is from genome assembly GCA_947247005.1 of Spisula solida. Classification (NCBI taxonomy): domain Eukaryota; kingdom Metazoa; phylum Mollusca; class Bivalvia; order Venerida; family Mactridae; genus Spisula; species Spisula solida. Next base: position 52,736,634 of record OX365951.1, read on the forward strand.
TATCGGGATTCATACCGTGATAATGTCTGTTTTACAATAACTAGTAAAGGTATTCTGCATAAATTATCGCATTTTTCTTGTTCCATTTATGTATTGTTGAGGATCTTATCTTAACCTCGAGGGTGGACAAATGGTCCAGCGGTGAGAGCTACCGACTGCTGATCTAAAGGTTGTTGGTTCGATCCCGACTCCAGCAGTATAAAATAAGAAATGCTTTTCAGTGTTTCCCACATAACAACTTAAATAACTAATGGTCTTTCGGACGAGCCTAAAAACAGATGCCTCGTGTATGATGATTTACATCAGGCAGGTAAAAGAACGAGAGATGCTGCTAGAACTGGGGCATCTTTTGTATCATGCATTGTCCTCCTAAACTCAAATGACTAATCTCTTTTGAGGGCCTCGCCCGTATTGTTTACCGGTGGCGAGGGTAAATAAAAAAGCATTTCGTTATAACTCTTATCCTCGTAAAATAAAGTGTTTAATATAATTGGTTCTTTATTGTCTGAATTTCTGAATTCTAATATTCATTGATTGTCTTTTTCATGGATGAACTGAATCACTTCTTCCTACGGGCTGGGATGTAGCAAAGTGATTAGGGCTCTCGACTACCAATCCGGAGGTCCCTGATTCGAACCTCGGGTGGGCACTGGCAATTTCAGAAACGCTTTTCAGTTTTTTTCACCCAGATAGAGACGAGCTGGTTGTACACCTAGAGGTAGTCTCGCGTGTATCGGTGCTATATACCGGGAACGTCAGAGAGCCAAGAAGTCTATTCGGAAAGAGCTAGGACAGGGCAACTGGATTTCTTGTTTAACACAAACATTGTTTATTTCCTATTTCAAGATACAACGGCAATCGATGTAGACCACGACGTGAAGGGTGTAGGATCAGTTATAAATACCATGGTGGCTTCATATATAGATACTTCTGATGATTATGACTATATAAGATACGTACAGAACAGTGGACCAGAAACATCATACATCCATAACACAGCCGACCTCTTCTATCTTGACACGTGTAAGTATGTCAGACATCATACATCCATAACACAGCCGACCTCTTCTATCTTGACACGTGTAAGTATGTCAGACATTGTACATCCATAACACAGACGACCTCTTCTATCTTGACACGTGTAAGTATGTCAGACATCGTACATCCATAACACAGCCGACCTCTTCTATCTTGACACGTGTAAGTATGTCAGACAGAAACATCGTACATCCATAACACAGCCGACCTCTTCTATCTTGACACGTGTAAGTATGTCAGACAGAAACATCATACATCCATAATACAGCTGACCTCTTCTATCTTGATACGTGTAAGTATGTCAGACATCATACATCTATAATACAGCTGACCTCTTCTATCTTGACACGCGTAAGTATGTCAGACATCGTGCATCCATAATACAGCTGACCTCTTCTATCTTGATACGTGTAAGTATGTCAGACATCGTACATCTATAATACAGCTGACCTCTTCTATCCTGACACGTGTAAGTATGTCAGACATCGTACATCCATAATAAAGCTGACCTCTTCTATCTTGACACGTGTAAGTATGTCAGACATCGTACATCCATAATACTGCTGACCTCTTCTATCTTGACACGTGTAAGTATGTCAGACATCGTACATCTATAATACAGCTGACTTATTCTATCTTAATCCGTGTAAGTATGTCAGACATCGTACATCCATAACACAGCTGACTTATTCTATCTTGATCCGTGTAAGTATGGCAGACATCGTACATCCATAATACAGCTGAATTATTCTATCTTGATCCGTGTAAGTGTGTCAGACATCATACATCCATAATACAGCTGACCTCTTCTATCTTGACACGTGTAAGTATGTCAGACATCGTACATCTATAATACAGCTGACTTATTCTATCTTGATCCATGTAAGTATGTCAGACATCGTACATCCATAACACAGCTGACTTATTCTATCTTGATCCGTGTAAGTATGTCAGATATCGTACATCCATAATACAGCTGAATTATTCTATCTTGACACGTGTAAGTATGTCAGACAGACACATCGTACATCCATAATACAGCTGACCTCTTATATCTGGACACGTGTAAGTATGTCATACAGACAAATCGTACATCCATAATACAGCTGATCTCTTCTATCTTGATACGTGTAATTATGTCAGACTGATAAGTGGGTAAGGAAGCTGTGAGATATCCATTTTCATCCTGATAAGTCCAACTCTGGGTAATTATCTAGTGTTTTATACGAATGACAGGCAAAATGGTATCTGGACAGATGACTTTATTAAAACTTTAATTGATCAATATGACCTCAGGTTATCGTTAAAAGGATATTTGTAAAAAATGTAGCACATTTTTAATTTATACATTTGCCTAGGGGAAACCATTTTCTAAACACTCATTGGTTTATGTGCCGAGGGTGTTGTTTTGGAGAGGTGAACTGTTTAGTAAACCTCAGGAATAAAGGGTTCAAATAAGGGTTGCTCTTGAGAGGTGGCACTTTATACTGGGTTTACATAATACAATTACGTATAAAAAAAATGTTTAGATACTTCCAATTTTTTAGCAACATGCAATAAAAGCAATGTGGAGCATGAGTTCACGCAATAATTTTCTGTGTGTATACTGAACTAAAAAAATTTACATGTAATCATTTTGCAACAATTTCACTAGTCTTAAACTGAGTGTATACAGAACGAAAACAATTACATGCAATCGTTATAAAACAATTTGCGTAGTCTAAATTTTAACGTCCCCGTTAACTTCCCACTATCGAACTTTTTGTCTGTTTAATTACCGTTTTCTCAGTAAATCGCTTTGCTGGCCTAAGATTTGTTTGTGGCTAGAGCTGTTTGTGGCTAGAGCTGTTTGTGGCTAGAGCTGTTTGTGGCTAGAGCTGGTTGTGGCTAGAGCTGGTTGTGGCTAGAGCTGGTTGTGGCTAGAGCTGGATCATTCGGCTATTTTGTGGCTGAAGTTGAGTCTTTCGGCCTGTTACGACTTTTGGTATGGTCATTTATCAAAAACCTGATGTACCTGACATAATATACGCACTATGATAGAAAGTTGGTTGATAATCATACAACATGCATGATCCTAGACTATTGTTTTTATTTCTTAGATGTTTGAAAATGCAGAACAGTTTTGCGTGTTTCAGCGACTGGTGAAGTGAAAGTCGGGAAGAGTTTGACTTTGGAGTTCTCGTATGACTTCACTATGCATCTTTGTGTTAAAGATAGACGAGATAGAACCGATTGTGATACGCTCTCAATTACACTGTGTAAGTATTCGTTAATATACTTACTAGTAGGGGAATTCCCCAAGGTCGCGATAACATGCGAACACACACGATTGTTGTTGTTGTTGTAGTTTTGCATTCGCTAACGCCGTTATTTTTTGACAGACCGGATCTCTATGGTCACTAGGTAGACGGACTCTTGCTTCCGACTTCCGGTAGCAGGAATTTGATACCGAGAAATTGATAACCGTTCTTGATTCTATTTTTATTTTTTAAATGTGGAACATAAATAACAATCATAGTAAAAGACCAGAATAAAACTATAATTAAATAGGCCTATTTATAGAATAAATTTATTATGCCAAAAAATCTTTAACTAAAAAAAATAAATCAGTCTTCCATGTGCAACCCGTCTCCTAGATGGAAGACACTCTTTTCCATAGTTTTAAAAAACAAAAACGGCAGCCATTTTTTTGCCCGCTTCGGACGGCAATTTTAACATTTTCAGTGCATAAACGATGCTTCAAACTGTTATGAGACACATGATTACTCTGAGATTACGAAGTAAGTCGAGCGGGAATCGTTCAATGTGCGAACTATCAACAAATCTTAAGAAAATCTAATAAAAACGACACATGTTCAGGTTACTTCTTTTTGCAAAGCGGTTACTTCCCTTTGCAATACAATTAATATAAAGTCCGTTTCGGGTCTTTACGTATCCGTACCGGACGGTGATAATTCCACATCGTAGTTGTAGGTTATTGTAAAGAAAGTAACACGAATGCATTTCGTAATTCCTCGCCGAGATGTAATAAGAAATCCCTCCAAAATCGTCAAAAAATGTAAAATTATTCGCGGGATAAAGGTCGCGAAAACTAATTAAATGTTGTTGTTGTTGTGATTGGATACAATAAAACCCGGAATTTTCCGTGGGAATATCTTTTATGTTTTGATGATTTGCAACAGAGTTTATTTAACAAGAAAAGGTGATTAAGAGTAAAGATGTTTGATAATTATTCGTAAAACAAGGGTACCAGACTGTGGGATTATTACGTCGCAACCTGCGGAAGTGTACACCAGAAGTCATGGCGGCCGCCTACAAGACATTAGCCAGGCCCACAATGGAGTATGCTGCTACAGTTTGGGACCCCACTACACAGAACAACATCAGAGCCCTGGAACAAGTACAAAGGCGTGCGGCAAGGTTTGTCACCAACGACTACTCAACCCTGGATGTGTCACGAAGATGTTAGGGGACCTCCAATGAGCATCTCTTGAAAGCCGTCGGAGACAAGCCAGGTTGCAGATGCTATACAAGATCGATCGCGGAATTGTGGACATCCACTGAAGCCAGTTTCTGAAACCAGGAGACTCACAGACAAGAGGAGGCTTGAAGTTTTACCAGGAGCGTCACCACAACACAACACTAGGAACCTCCTTCATACCAAGAACTGTCGGAGATTGGAATCAGCTTCCAACAAAGGTCACGACAGCAAGCACACTGGAGAGCTTCTAGACTCTACTCCGAGCCTGAGTTAGTTGGCTGCACTGTATATAGTTTTAACAGTTTTTAAGGAGCAAAATCTGAGAAAGTTTTTAGTTTTACGTATGTTGTAATTAGTCGCGGAGCTTAATACAGTCCGTTAGGACTCCTGCTCTGTAAAAGGAAGAAGAGGAATGTGATTAATTGAAATGAAAATAGCATTTTCTCTGGAACAAAAGTACTGTCTGATATGCTCATGCAACCCATTATAAAAAGGTAAAATATCAAATTAGGCCTATTTGAAATCAGTTGTTATATATGTGTTTATATCTAATTATATGTAAACTAGTAACCCCTGAATTAAGTACACCTAGAATTAAACAAATTGAAAAACGTGCGTTATCCACAGATAGATATATTTTCATTATGATCGGGCTGACAAATGTTCATTCGGACAACATTTTTATTTCTGCCAGTCCGAATGACTGAAAGCCTTTTAAAGTTTTCGCATCTGAACTTTAAAGCAAGAATGATAAATGACTAAGCATTTTTTCGCTATGCCTTCTACGTGCCTTTTGTCTGGGAGCCAAAGACTATAGTGTCAAAGACCTGATGGGAAATTCCCTACTTGATGCAGTGCATTTGTTCATTATATATATGATAGTCTAGTGGTAGAGCGTCCGCTTCGTGTGCGGGAAGTCCCGTTTCGATTCCATGCCGCGTCATACCGGACGAAATAAAAATGGTAGAATCTACCAGAAATTCCCTTGCTAGATGCTCATTCCCTCGTGGCAATAGATTACATCAGGAATGATGTGTTGAGAGTGATTAATATAAGTTGGAAAAACTTGTTTCACAACGACCTTAGATAAATTAGTATAAACTTATACGATTCTATACATGATGTAAGGTTAGAATACAGCTGGCTGCGTTTGTCGTTCTTACAAGTTCAGTCATAGGTCATCATGTGACGCCGAAGACTGACCACCTACAAACATATTTTTAAGGCACGTCACACATAAAGAATAGTTCAGATGCCAGCCAGTCATGTTTATATATTGAACCTGACTTTGGAGTATGCACAAAATGTTTTGGTACCAAAATGTTCAGGAGGATGTCCCCTCTTAGGATCTGTTGTATGACACCTTGTCACCCTTGAGCATTTTCCAAGATGGCCGCAATAAATTGCCTATTTATGCACAATTGTATGCTTCAGAGAGGAAGTAATAGATGAATGTAATGCTATGTTTGCGTTCTTAGTATTCATTTGATGGTGTGTATCAAATTGGCATACTACACTAACCAATGTCAAGGTCATTTTAATGTCAAAGGACACAAATAACTGAAAATGTGATATTTTCGTGGGGTCGTAAATACGTGGATTACAAACGACGAAAAGATAAACCCATGTTTGATATTTGAGAGGTCGATTAATCGTGTGGATTAGATTTCGTCGTCGATTGCAACAACGGTATCAACGAAAATTCAACACCCTCGAAAAATAATGATTTTACAATATGATATATTACAGATGCATGCTTTCAAACACCAAATTGTTCTGACCGTACAATCACCAACCTACATGATACATTCGGTACATACACCGGTCATGGAGGCGCCAGTGATGTCTTCCTACAGATGAGCTTTCCACAACCATCCGGACATTTCACAGCCTTTAGCACTAGCTGGCAAGGTCTAACGTGGACGTTTGATTCCAATGAATTTCCCGAAGCTGCTATTGATTTAAATAGTGGTATGTATCGACTAGAAGAAGACTGAAGGTTTGAATTATTATACTGTATATAAATCCACCACATGTGGAGAATTTTGCTGCTGTCATGTGGTTGTAAGTTAGTATTAGTTAGAATATTGAAAGTTACGATTATTGAAGTCAAGTCATGATTTAAATACAATAAAACCACGAGGTTGTAAACAATACTGACGAAAGATAACATTGTCGATACTGGCCTATTGTATTTAATGTTTAGTATTTTAATAATAATAAGCATGGAGAAACTTTAGACCTTCATTTGTCTTTATAGTATTAAAAACGTCATGTTAGCTGGGAAGGACACATTTTAGATCAACATATTTTAACGCCATGTTCAAGATAGTATCCGCAGCACACTATATTATACATTTATTTTTTTATAATTATTTTGACACTACGTTGAAAAAGTGACATGAAGAAAAACATTTTGTTGAAAACACATTAAGAGGTTTATGGTTGAGACTGTTAGGGGTAGACCAGGAATTTTGTCACAAACACTATTTTTACACCAGTATACAAGACTGTTGTACGAATCGCATTCGGTTAAAGCTGTAATATTATACACAATTAATACGGCCTCTAGGACTTCTTCTACCAAATATTTGCTTTGACTAAATTTTTTTGTGATTGTGAATACGCTAATTCATTATCTGACAAAAGAAATGAGAGCATTTTTCCACGTATAATTGTTTATTGCTGATCGTAAATGTTCTGTGGTCATGCTGTGTGGGCTATATGGTTAAATAACTCCAAACCAAAAATGATCCAATCGACAGATTTGTATAGTTGGCCGGAGATAACTCTAGCCTTATCAATACATAAACATTGATATATAGTATAAACGCTGCGCGGTCCACTGATCGCTTGTTTTCACTGTCGGTCGAAAAAGTAGATGTATCAAAATTGAAAAATGACAAGATATAAAAAATGGACATGCATTTTACGTTTGTCACTTTTATTTGTAAACAAAGGTTATGCTATCATCGGCGAACTATATGTATGATTGATACAATACAATTTTATTTGCATAATCGGCAAACAATTTACCTTAGGCCATTTACAAAAAAACTATGACAAAGACATAATTACAAATGTTAACGATCGTCATACATATTCTGTAGGAGATATCTACGTCACATCTAACATCAGTATATGGCCTGCATGGCCTACCAAAGAATATCACCAAACAGTGAGAGTAGCAAACTCAGCATCTTGCTACACCACTACATGCGCTATGTACATTGTTGTCCACTATACTAACTGGGTGAGTAACTTGCTATATGACAACATGTGTGATGTATATTGTTGTCCACTATACTAACTGGGTGAGTAACTTGCTATATGACAACATGTGTGATGTATATTGTTGTACACTATACTAACTGGGTGAGTAACTTGCTACACCACTACATGCGCTATGTACATTGTTGTCCACTATACTAACTGGGTGAGTAACTTGCTATATGACAACATGTGTGATGTATATTGTTGTCCACTATACTAACTGGGTGAGTAACTTGCTATATGACAAGATGTGTGATGTACATTGTTGTCCACTATACTAACTGGGTGAGTAACTTGCTATATGACAACATGTGTGATGTATATTGTTGTCCACTATACGAACTGGGTGAGTAACTTGCTACATGACAACATGTGTGATGTATATTGTTGTACACTATACTAACTGGATGAGTAACTTGCTACACCACTACATGCGCTATGTACATTGTTGTCCACTATACTAACTGGGTGAGTTACTTGCTACATGACAACATGTGTGATGTATATTGTTGTTCACTATACTAACTGGGTGAGTAACTTGCTATATGACAACATGTGTGATGTATATTGTTGTCCACTATACTAACTGGGTGAGTAACTTGCTATATGACAACATGTGTGATGTATATTGTTGTACACTATACTAACTGGGTGAGTAACTTGCTACACCACTACATGCGCTATGTACATTGTTGTCCACTATACTAACTGGGTGAGTAACTTGCTATATGACAACATGTGTGATGTATATTGTTGTCCACTATACTAACTGGGTGAGTAACTTGCTATATGACAAGATGTGTGATGTACATTGTTGTCCACTATACTAACTGGGTGAGTAACTTGCTATATGACAACATGTGTGATGTATATTGTTGTCCACTATACGAACTGGGTGAGTAACTTGCTACATGACAACATGTGTGATGTATATTGTTGTACACTATACTAACTGGATGAGTAACTTGCTACACCACTACATGCGCTATGTACATTGTTGTCCACTATACTAACTGGGTGAGTTACTTGCTACATGACAACATGTGTGATGTATATTGTTGTTCACTATACTAACTGGGTGAGCAACTTGCTACATGACAACATGTGTGATGTATATTGTTGTTCACTATACTAACTGGGTGAGTAACTTGCTACATGACAACATGTGTGATGTATATTGTTGTTCACTATACTAACTGTGTGAGTAACTTGCTACACCAATACATGCGCTATGTACACTGTTGTTCACTATACTAACTGGGTGAGCAACTTGCTACACCACTACATGCGCTATGTACACTGTTGTTCACTATACTAATTGGGTGAGTAACTTGCTACACCACTACTTGCGCTATGTACATTGTTGTCCACTATACTAACTGGGTGAGTAACTTGCTACACCACTACATGCGCTATGTACATTGTTGTCCACTATACTAACTGGGTGAGTAACTTGCTACACCACTACATGTGCCATGTACATTGTTGTACACTATACTAACTGGGTGAGTAACTTGCTATATGACAAGATGTGTGATGTATATTGTTGTACACTATACTAACTGGGTGAGTAACTTGCTACATGACAACATGTGTGATGTATATTGTTGTCCACTATACTAACTGGGTGAGTAACTTGCTACATGACAACATGTGCCATGTATATTGTTGTTCACTATACGAACTGGGTGAGTAACTTGCTACACCACTACATGCGCTATGAACATTGTTGTACACTATACTAACTGTGTGAGTAACTTGCTACACCACTACATGCGCTATGTACATTGTTGTACACTCTACTAACTGGGTGAGTTACTTGCTACATGACAACATGTGTGATGTATATTGTTGTCCACTATACGAACTGGGTGAGTAACTTGCTACATGACAACATGTGTGATGTATATTGTTGTCCACTATACTAACTGGGTGAGTAACTTGCTACACCACTACATGCGCTATGTACATTGTTGTCCACAATACTAACTGGGTGAGTAACTTGCTACATGACAACATGTGTGATGTATATTGTTGTACACTATACTAACTGGGTGAGTTACTTGCTACATGACAACATGTGTGATGTATATTGTTGTCCACTATACGAACTGGGTGAGTAACTTGCTACATGACAACATGTGTGATGTATATTGTTGTCAACTATACTAACTGGGTGAGTAACTTGCTACACCACTACATGCGCTATGTACATTGTTGTCCACTATACTAACTGGGTGAGTTACTTGCTACACCACTACATGCGCTATGTACATTGTTGTCCACTATACTAACTGGGTGAGTAACTTGCTACACCACTACATGCGCTATGTACATTGTTGTCCACTATACTTACTGGGTGAGTAACTTGCTACATGACAACATGTGTGATATATATATTGTTGTCCACTATACTAACTGGGTGAGTAACTTGCTACATGACAACATGTGCCATGTATATTGTTGTTCACTATACTAACTAAGTGAGTAACTTGCTACACCACTACATGTGCCATGTATATTGTTGTTCACTATACTAACTGGGTGAGTAACTTGCTACACCACTACATGTGCCATGTATATTGTTGTTCACTATACTAACTGGGTGAGTAACTTGCTACACCACTACATGTGCCATGTATATTGTTGTTCACTATACTAACTGGGTGAGTAACTTGCTACACCACTACATGTGCCATGTATATTGTTGTCCACTATACTAACTGGGTGAGTAACTTGCTACACCACTACTTGCGCTATGTACATTGTTGTCCACTATACTAACTGGGTGAGTAACTTGCTACACCACTACATGTGCCATGTATATTGTTGCTCACTATACTAACTGGGTGAGTAACTTGCTACACCACTACATGCGCTATGTACACTGTTGTCCACTATACTAACTGGGTGAGTAACTTGCTACATGACAATATGTATGATGTATATTGTTGTACACTATACTAACTGGGTGAGTAACTTGCTACATGACAATATGTATGATGTATATTGTTGTTCACTATACTAACTGGGTGAGTAACTTGCTATATGACAACATGTGTGATGTATATTGTTGTTCACTATACTAACTGGGTGAGTAACTTGCTATATGACAACATGTGTGATGTATATAGAGGATATTACATGAGTGTCTTTTCATATTAAATTTATTAAACGAGTTGAATAAAATAATAAAATGCGAGGCTCTGCCGAGCATTTTATCGATTTTATTAAACGAGTTTAATAAATTCAATGTGGACAGTCACAAATGCAATGTTCTTTTTATCACATGTTAGCTTTTTTCCGGCCGAAACATAAAATAGCTACTTATTTTTACTATATTAAACGCGCAACTTTGACGATGTCGCCTATGCTTTGAGTGACGTCGCGTGAAGGCTTTATTACACTATTGTATTATCAAAAATAAATAATGGCTTTATAACGCTACCGCGACGTCAAACATGTGATAAATTGTTGTTCACTATACTAACTGGATGAGTAAATGCATGCTTACATCATTCAACAGAAACTGCAATGCTCGTAGGACACAAAAGAACAGTGTACAAATTGTATTGGGCTGCCAGGGGGCGTACGTGTTTTACAAACCCATCTTGTATTTCTATATTTTAAGTTCCCTTTTACACATGCCTCGGATCTTAATGACTTGTATTCTAAACAAGTAAGACATGCATATAGCGTATTTTTTGGCTAATACGACAAGAGAAAATATGTCCAGCCAAAGTTAAAAACAACTGTATTTTATCCTTTTAGCGAGACATCATAGACTCTCAAGCCCAGAATATGTACTTTCAATGCAGCTTTTTGCAAAAACTGTGATCTTATGCACAAAAATATAAAGTAGCGTCGATATTACTCACTCCAGGAATGAGGGTCGACGTTAAAATCCACCAAAACATAAAATACTCACAGTTCTTTTAAACGTTGTGTCTACATATTTTCTCTTGCAGTCTTAGTAAAAAATTTCGTCGCTCACGTGCACAGTCCAGTTAGGATCAAAATAGAGTGTCTCAACGATAGAGTCCAGTATTACGGTGTAAAACCAAACATAAGCTTATACAGATATCTATAATTTTAATGTTAATCTAACATACTATATTCACTCTACTTGTTCAGACAATGGTCGTAATCATTTGTGTACACAAAAACGACAACGTCACTTTCACAATATTCTTACTGGAATGTACCGCGTGGTATGAATGCTAACGGGACTGTGTATGAGACGCTGGTTATGACTGTTAAGGTGCGTCTACACGGTACATCTTGGTGTATACATCTTGACCTATATGTACAAATGTACCATATTGTAACGACTAATACACTTCTATCCCACATTTTCGGGATATGTACGACTCTATTGTTGACATGTGTTTGGAGAGAAATAACGTGTGATTTATAAGTCATAATTTACTGTATAGTTGTGAAGTGTACATCTTTCGACTTTTACACCAATATCTACGGTCAAGACGCACCTTAATCGTATATTTTCAGCCCATATCAATCATTAGCTTACCGACAACAAGGAGGCTGCACGAAGACACGGATGCTGAGACTGTCATACATCGAGTGAGAACCTATGACTATAACTACGACACTGAAGACAACGTCACGTGTTATATGACGGATCATTCACCAGATGAAGCCAACCTGTTTGAATTGAAAGATAATGGCAGAAACGAATATAACTGTAACTATTTTTATCGCGCTTGCTATAATCCAATTATCTTAAACCAATCCATCCACAAACCAATTCGTAGCATATTCCGGATGACGGTTTTTAACAAGCCCAAGTTGTGTCAATCTTTGACTTTTCTTTTTAGTCACTGTGCCATGTTGTATAACAGTATCAATGTTGTATGTGCCCATCTGCAATGTTGATGTCCAGCATAAAGGTGATGAGTTACTCTCAAAGTGCACTGTTTATGTTGAGTCTGGCTGAGTAGGTTGTACGTGGCTTGTGATGTCTGATCGTCCAGTCTGGCTGAGTAGATTGTACGTGGCTTGTGATGTCTGATCGTCCAGTCTGGCTGAGTAGGTTATACGTGGCTTGTGATGTCTGATCGTCCAGTCTGGCTGAGTAGGTTATACGTGGCTTGTGATGTCTGATCGTCCAGTCTGGCTGAGTAGATTGTACGTGGCTTGTGATGTCTGATCGTCCAGTCTGGCTGAGTAGATTGTACGTGTCTTGTGATGTCTGATCGTCCAGTCTGGCTGAGTAGATTGTACGTGGCTTGTGATGTCTGATCGTCCAGTCTGGCTGAGTAGGTTATACGTGGCTTGTGATGTCTGATCGTCCAGTCTGGCTGAGTAGGTTGTACGTGGCTTGTAATGTCTGATCGTCCAGTCTGGCTGAGTAGGTTATACGTGTCTTGTGATGTCTGATCGTCCAGTCTGGCTGAGTAGGTTATACGTGTCTTGTGATGTCTGATCGTCCAGTCTGGCTGAGTAGGTTGTACGTGGCTTGTGATGTCTGATCATCATGTTTTATTCGTTGTTCTGCTGGCTCTTGCTCCGGATATGTTTGACATACTTTAAACACGGAATTATATGCGTTGATAATTCCATGCTGTGCTCGGCTGGTAAAGTTGAGTGCTGCATTCCCTGTCTGACTTAATATTATCTTTTTGAAGCAACAGGCGGTCGGAGTGGGATGTCAGGTTGTCGAGTTACTAGTGTCATTTGATAAAAAGAATCTAACACTCGTTGATACAAACTTACACTCGGTATTACACTGGGTATAACACTTGCTCAGGAAACTATATTAAGCTCGCCAAAGTTTGCTTGATTAAATTTTCAGAACTTTAATATGAGTTTATATCAATTGACAACTTGTAATAGAACCTCTATGTCTTGCCATGGTGTGGAATTATGCACTACATTACCAGTATTCATCACAGTTTACCATGACAAGCTTGCTAAACATTTTTTCAGTCTAATGATATAAGATGTGTTTGATACTTTTATGTTTCACTATTTCAGCTTATAGAATAGTCAAGCTGGTGTGTCAGACTCCGGACTGTGGTTATAAAGGCGAGAGTTTCCTATGTGCCCAGGATATAGGTTGCTTGAACCACAACCTTACACAGCAGTATACAGTCACCATACAGTGTTACGATGCATACAATACCACAGATACACAGGTCTTAACGTTCATTGTGAGAAAAAATCAAGTGCCTGCTTATCTTAATCTAGCAGGTAAAATTGCTATAACACTCATGCATATTTGAAATCTGCACCACAAGGCGATTCATATGAGTCATCATATGAGTCATGTTGACCAAACTGAAATTGAAAAAGTAGTTTTCTTCTTTTCTCAAAATATCGGCTTTCTCATTCAATGTCAAAGGTTTGTTTTTTTAACGGAATACTGTTATGGCCAATTGCCTTTGGGTGTGTCTATCTGTAACGCGATACATGAAAGTACGAAGAAGAAAACGCGATGATATAACGAAAGTACGTTTGACCTACTATCTTCTTTAAACATTTCACCATCGTATTCTCGCATTTTCGTTAACTTTTCAAAACCTCACCAAGTTCACCGAGAACTATTGAAATATGGGAGTAAAATATTGGAATGTTGACTAGTAGTTTTAAAAAAATTATTGTGATTTGGCAGGCAGATATTCCACTTATATGATGGTGATTATCTAGGAATACTTTGTATTCAGTTCTTATGTTCCACTCATGTTTATATAGATGTTTAATTAAAGAAATTCTATTTTTAGGTCATATTGACTTGGACCGGAATACAGTGTCACATTTAGACATCTTGTTCTCTATATTATACCAGGATAATGAAGGTGAAAGGTTATATTATGAATATACGTATGAGGATTTGGACACTGGGTTAGATCCGGGATATTTTCTTGGGACATCTTCCGGCAATTATTTCAGTAAGTTAGCAATGCACCAGTCAATTGAAACCACGCCCCACCCCGGGGAAGGGCGGGGAAATAGTCCAGTGTTTTTACCTTTCCCAGTTTGTACCCGCACTGCCCGGTAAGTTCGAAGCTTCTGGTTCGCGCCAAAATTGCGGGAGAATATAGCTATGAGCTATAGAGCGGGACAATTTAAAAGGATTTATCCATTTGTTTGGCTCGGCGGGGGGGGGGGCGGCCAGGGATTTTAAAAAAGAAAAAATACCCGCTGACTGGTGCATAATGTGTTTGTTGGCAGTTGGTCTCTGTTGGTCGGCGCCCCTGATGGTCAAGTGAAGAGTGCTGGTGTTTTATAAATAACCGGTGATTGGCACAATGCCCAACACATAACTTAACGAGAAAATGGACTGAACCGCTGAAAGACCAAATTTCGGTCGTTACAATCGAAAGCCCAAGTCCTAGATGTCAAAAAGATGAATGACCGTTGAAATACTAGTATATTGCTTTGATACTTTGCACATTTGCACCATCATGACCCTACACCCCTACACAGGAGTAGGTAACGCTATCAAGAATTTTGTCAAAATTATCTGCCGTTTGGGACTAAGAAATCCATGTTAAAATTTAGGTACATCGTCCAATATTTTCAAAGTCCATTGACATACATAAATTGATTGGATACTTTGCACACTTGTTCACCATCATGACCCCAACCCCTTTACATGTGTAGGTACTTCACACAAAGCTTAATTTTGTTGTTTTAATTATACTCACCAAGCATAATGCCAAGAATAGTGGAGCGCGATGTTTGAGGAAAACTCTGGTTAATTATAATTATATGACCAATAACAACGGTTGTTTATGTTGTTATAAGTTGGTGATGGCGTTAGCTATGGTTGTCATAGTGACCGCTACAACCTTCAGTAGTTAAACTATAGCTAGTTTACTTTTATTCTTGTTTAATCGGCGCCATCTTGAAACTACACAAACGCAAGTAAGTAGATAATGGATTAGAACCAGACTAGACTTAGTAAGCACCAAAATCCAGTCTATATAGCTGACTTAGAATGAGTCTAACTAACGACTTTTTAAGACTGGCTCATGCGGTTTTGAAATCTGCACCACTAAGCGCTTCATATGATCCTATTTTCATGAAAATCGGAAAGTGTCATGTTGACCTAACCGAAGTAAAAATGACTTGTTTTTCCATGCGTAAAGAGTAGTTGTCAGACACTTTTTTACTTGTTTTCTCGAAATATCGACTTTGTACTTACGATGTTCTAATTCTAAGTCAGCGATATATCACTGATTGCATTTGTTATATTGCAGACGATAGATTGCATGTGTTATATTGCAGACGTTAGATTGCATGTGTTATATTGCAGACAATAGATTGCATGTGTTATATTGCAGACGTTAGATTGCATGTGTTATATTGCAGACGTTAGATTGCATGTGTTATATTGCAGACGATAGATTGCATGTGTTATATTGCAAACGATAGATTGCATGTGTTATATTGCAGACGTTAGATTGCATGTGTTATATTGCAGACGATAGATTGCATGTGTTATATTGCAGACGATATATTGCATGTATTATATTGCAGACGTTAGATTGCATGTGTTATATTGCAGACGATAGATTGCATGTGTTATATTGCAGATGTTAGATTGCATGTGTTATATTGCAGACGATAGATTGCATGTGTTATATTGCAAACGATAGATTGCATGTGTTATATTGCAGACGTTAGATTGCATGTGTTATATTGCAGACGATAGATTGCATGTGTTATATTGCAGACGATATATTGCATGTATTATATTGCAGACGTTAGATTGCATGTGTTATATTGCAGACGATAGATTGCATGTGTTATATTGCAGACGATATATTGCATGTATTATATTTCAGACAATAGATTGCATGTGTTATATTGCAGACGATAGATTGTATGTGTTATATTGCAGACGTTAGATTGCATGTGTTTTATTGCAGACGATATATTGCATGTGTTATATTGCAAACGATAGATTGCATGTGTTATATTGCAGACGTTAGATTGCATGTGTTATATTGCAGACGATAGATTGCATGTGTTATATTGCAGACGATATATTGCATGTATTATATTGCAGACGTTAGATTGCATGTGTTATATTGCAGACGATAGATTGCATGTGTTATATTGCAGACGATATATTGCATGTATTATATTTCAGACAATAGATTGCATGTGTTATATTGCAGACGATAGATTGTATGTGTTATATTGCAGACGTTAGATTGCATGTGTTTTATTGCAGACGATATATTGCATGTGTTATATTGCAGACAATAGATTGCATGTGTTATATTGCAGACGATAGATTGTATGTGTTATATTGCAGACGATATATTGCATGTGTTATATTGCAGACGATATATTGCATGTATTATATTGCAGACGATATATTGCATGTGTTATATTGCAGACAATATATTGCATGTATTATATTGCAGACAATAGATTGCATGTGTTATATAGCAGACTATAGATTGCATGTGTTATATTGCAGACGATGGATTGTATGTATTATATTTCAGACGATATATTGCATGTATTATATTGCAGACAATAGATTGCATGTGTTATATTGCAGACGCTTTATTGCATGTATTATATTGCAGACAATAGATTGCATGTGTCACATTGCAGACGATATATTGCATGTGTTATATTGCAGACGATAGATTGCATGTGTTATATTGCAGACGATAGATTGCATGTATTATATTGCAGACGATGGATTACATGTGTTATATTGCAGACGATAGATTGCATGTATTATATTGCAGACAATAGATTGCATGTGTTATATTCCAGACGATAGATTGCATGTATTATATTGCAGACGATAGATTGCATGTGTTATATTGCAGACGATAGATTGCATGTATTATATTGCAAACAATAGATTGCATGTGTTATTGCAGACGATATATTGCATGTGTTATATTGCAGACAGTAGCTTGCATGTGTTATATTGCAGACGATCTAGGTAACATAACAGCGACGGTGTTTCTGTCGGATAAAGAGGTGAATAAAACCTACAGGATACATATATGTGGACACGAGAGACGTAATGAAATATGTGAGGATCTCACCATTGATATTGAAGGTATGCTGGAGGTTTATTGACCTGTCAACAAATGCATGATTCCATAGGAGCTGCACACTATGAATTAATAAAATGATAATATTGAGTCGGACAGGGTAGGCAGCACACAACTTAACAAGCCGAGCACAGACAATATAGAAAACGTATATATTCAATGCCCAACACACAATCGAACCAGAAAATGATCCGCCAAGTCCCAGCTGTCAATTAGTAAGCTTGACCATTCAAGGGAAGACTAATCTATAGTGTGCAGCTATCGCGGGGGGTTTTGGAAGGCCAAAAACTCTACAATAAATATGTTTTATGCGCTTTAATGTATTGGTATTTGTAGCATTGTAAGAGATGTGACATTATCTAAAGCTGCTGTAATTTGACCCAAACATTTGACACCTTAATTTGGCTCAATTATTTATAATTCATTATGTATGACAAAATCGCCAAAATGAGTGCATGTCAAATATAATCATTCCAGATGTACATTATTTGGCATAATGCACCGTTGAAAGGAAAGCGAAGCAACAGGTCACATTGTATAGGAATGTCGCCTGGTTAGGATGTTATAATGAACTATTTCTGAAAGCGCGAATCATTCCATATGTCCATGTATTATAGAAGATCTAATACATGTTGTTTAAGCACTCGGCGGAAAACATGCGGCGGATTTTATTTGTTCTAAAGTGTACAATGTAGTTAGGTAAGAATGTTACAACCCATAATTTGAAGGTATGAATCATGTGGTATGATGATATAAAACTTTTAGAATATTGTGGTGAGTCCCCTGGTTGTAGCGATGCAAGTATTGATGTAACAACAGAGTTTACTATCGGTGATGAATTGTTCGACATCTATGATTTGAGGACTGGACCACTACTTGGTGTACCGTACAAGGGCTTAAGTTATGCAATAACTTCTAGCGAAGGTGCATTATTTCAAGTGGATTCAAATGGTAATTCTATGTCTACCTATTAAGTTATCAGGGGAGAGTCATAACTAAGTTTGTAACTTGTGTCTCGACCCTTTTACCCATGTATATAAAATGTATTTATATGAATATATATATTTGTATGGCAGTAATTGTATATTTATTTGGGTAATAAAATAAGTTTAAACTAAAATGTATTTTATATACAAGTATTATAATTAGTAAGAAGTTTATCCTTTTAGTCCCAATCCCCTCATTAATATGAGTATAAAATCACCAATACCCTATCATATTCTTTTTCGAAAGAAAACAAACATTCAATAAATCGTAACTTTTAGACCTGTTTGTTCAATGCAAGCTTATTTTGTTACGGTCTTGAACATTCAGTTCCAATGAGCAAGAAATATTTTCGCTCTAACGGCCATTATAATTTTAAAAACACATCGGCATAGGAGCCACTAAAACCGTATCAGTTTAAACAATTCGTCTTAACTTTATTTTCCATGACAACTATTCAGGTGTAGTGACAACTAGTGACGCATTGACAACAAATTTCCCAACCAGTTTACAGAAGACTTACACACTTGTTGGCTTTATTTATGACCAAGGTGCTTGCAGTTATGGAACGTGTTCACTCGTCGTAAATGTTATCGCAGTCAATTACGTAAGTTTCTTTATATGCATGAATATAAACATGCTTTATGCCATACTGCAATCAACTACGTAAGTTTCACTATATATGCATGAATATAAACATGCTTTATGCCATACCGCAATCAACTACGTAAGTTTCTTTATATGTTCTTAAATATAAACATGCCTTATGCTAATAATGGACAAGCGTTAAAATATAATCTACGCCTTATATAGTCATGTTGATCAAACTGAAGTTTAAAAAGATTTTTTATATAAATTATGAGTGGATTTCCAACAGTTTTTTCTTGTTTTCTCAAAATATTGATTTTAGACTTCTAATTCTAAGCCAGCGATATGTTCATGAATATAAACATGCCTTATGCTATTAATACACAAGCTTTAAAGTAAAATATATGCAAGATAAATAGATGTAAGTCACTTACGTGGTCGATGATTGGTTGTCGATTGTGTAGATGTAAGTCACTTACGTGGTTGATGATTGGTTGTCGACTGTGAAGATGTAAATCACTTACGTGGTTGATGATTGGATGTCGACTGTGTAGATGTAAGTCACTTACGTGGTTGATGATTGGTTGTCGAGTGTGTAGATGTAAGTCACTTACGTGGTTGATGATTGGTTGTCGATTGTGTAGATGTAAGTCACTTACGTGGTTGATGATTGGTTGTCGACTGTGAAGATGTAAATCACTTACGTGGTTGATGATTGGATGTCGACTGTGTAGATGTAAGTCACTTACGTGGTTGATGATTGGTTGTCGAGTGTGTAGATGTAAGTCACTTACGTGGTTGATGATTGGTTGTCGATTGTGTAGATGTAAGTCACTTACGTGGTTGATGATTGGTTGTCGATTGTGTAGATGTAAGTCACTTACGTGGTTGATGATTGGTTGTCGAGTGTGTAGATGTAAATCACTTACGTGGTTGATGATTGGTTGTCGAGTGTGTAGATGTAAGTCACTTACGTGGTTGATGATTGGTTGTCGAGTGTGTAGATGTAAATCACTTACGTGGTTGATGATTGGTTGTCGAGTGTGTAGATGTAAATCACTTACGTGGTTGATGATTGGATGTCGACTGTGTAGATGTAAGTCACTTACGTGGTTGATGATTGGTTGTCGAGTGTGTAGATGTAAGTCACTTACGTGGTTGATGATTGGTTGTCGATTGTGTAGATGTAAGTCACTTACGTGGTTGATGATTGGTTGTCGATTGTGTAGATGTAAGTCACTTACGTGGTTGATGATTGGTTGTCGAGTGTGTAGATGTAAATCACTTACGTGGTTGATGATTGGTTGTCGAGTGTGTAGATGTAAGTCACTTACGTGGTTGATGATTGGTTGTCGAGTGTGTAGATGTAAATCACTTACGTGGTTGATGATTGGTTGTCGAGTGTGTAGATGTAAAAAGGTTGTAAGGTAGCAACTGAAGATAATATGCTAAAAGTGATTCGTATAGAAAAAATGCCATTGTTTACAAGAATATGTTAGGGCTGGTTGATAAGCCAGGAATAGTGTTTAAATCAGTAAACTTAAACTGTAACAAGTAGTATTCAAAAACAGAATCAATTGCTAATATACAATTTACGTCTAGTCATATTTTCAATCATTTAAACATACGTACATTTGTTATACACATGTTTAAATTGGAACCTTCGTATCGACTATGGGAGTGTTATCAATCCATTACAGATATGGTGTTTTGTAGATATTTTTGAGCCACAGGGGTTATTGCAATAGCCAAGTGGTCTAATGCTTTCATTCTTCTATCGCATTGCTAGGCAATAGTGCTATACTGTATTAGTTCAAATCCAACTAAAGGAGCAACCTCCACAGTACCAAGACGTGCCCTAAATATATGCTACTGTAAATCCCGTTTTTATTCGTAAGAGTTGTATTTTCGCTAATATTCGCGAGGATGTTATCACGCGAAATCATGATTCTCGCGTAAAATTCACAACAAATTTAGTTTTTTTTCGCGTATCCGATATTGAGTACGTCCGTAAATACATTCACTTTATCATACGTAAAATGTGTATTTTTGACTGATTATGTACAATTATTCTGACTGTATGACAGGCTCTTCAGATGGATAACGGCCGTCCACACTATATGCTATTCTTGACTTATTTCCGTAGACTGTTCTTATTGTATGACTGATTTCTGTACACTGTTCTGGTTGTATGACAGGCTCTACAGATGGATAACCGTCCACACTATATGCTATTCTTGACTTATTTTCGTAGACTGTTCTTATTGTATGACTGATTTCTGCACACTGTTCTGGTTGTATGACAGGCTCTACAGATGGATAACCTTCAACTCTATATGCTATTCTTGACTGATTTCTGTACACTGTTCTGATTGTATCCCAGGCTGGACAGACGGATAAACCTTCCACACTGTATGTTATTCCTAACTGATTTCCGTAGACTGTTCTGATTGTATGACAGGCTCTACAGATGGATAACCGTCCACACTATATGCTATCTTTACTGATTTCCGTAGACTGTTCTTATTGTATGACTGATTTCCGTTCCTTGTTCTGGTTGTATGACAGGCTCTACAGATGGATAACCGTCCACACTATATGCTATCTTTACTGATTTCCGTAGACTGTTCTTATTGTATGACTGATTTCCGTTCCTTGTTCTGATTGTATGACAGGCTCTACAGATAGATAACCTTCCAGCGACAGTATGGATCCATGAAGACACACTGGATACAGATACGCTGTTTACAGTGACTACCTCGGATGACAATGATGACGATACATATGAGTGTAGCATTGTAAACAACCTTGATGTAGACCCATTCTACCTGGAGAGAGTACCACCTGTGACAGGATGTAATCATTGTCCAATTATATACCGTATAATTAAAACATATATAGGCTGTTAAAAAGTCCGTTCTGAATGTTTAAGATTCAATAGTTTATTATTCTGAGGTCAGAAGAATGTTAAATGATCAGTTTAAATGGTTAATTTCGAGACGGTTCTAACATTTTCTAATCTATCTGGTCGTAAATGATGCTATTCGGTTAAAAGGTAAAATTGTACAGTACGTACATAGCTCTGATACAATTTAGTATGACTTTAAATTTTGAGAACACACTTTTTAACATGTACTTGTAAAAGAGCCTATAATTCCACTGTGTGTCATAGTATCAATGAACGCTGGCAAATTGTTTACTTACTTGGAAAGGGAAACACCACTACCATATTAATATAACACTTTATTATTTGGTTATAATGCATATGTTACTATAAATAGTAACATATTTATGTTACTATATTTGAGAAAACACAGAAATAGAAACAACACATATTATTTGTGGTTTGGCATATTAATGTTTTGACGGTAAAGTAAAAGCTGTTTTATAAACGACAATACACGGTGTAGAGGGCGGGGCCTGATAATCGGCCTTCGGTTTGCATAATCACCCTCAGGCTTAAGATTATGCTTCCTGTGGGTCGATTATCTAGACCCCGCCCTACACAGTCGTGCATTATCGTCTAATCAATGGATTATAGAGATATTTCAGTGAAAATAACAGTGAAAATAACAGTGAATTACCACTTCGTTATTTTCAATGTTTTAGAAGCTGGTTTCAGTATCTTGCAGAAAAAGGAACGTAACGTCAACTGCACAGGGCTTTAAATATGCGTTACGGTATCATGACGTCATAATTCTCACGTCGTGACGTTCTAATTTCGACTTGATTTTCCAATTTAGCCAATTACGGCACATATTTAAGAGGAATGGAAGCATATAATAAACAGAAAAATGTTGATATTTGGTGTAAGATCAATTTTATTTCACTCGTGATCACAGAAAATTAGAAACTGATTTCTGTTATCACCTTGTGAAATAAAATTCGATCTTATACCAAAATCAACAAATATCCTCTATATAATAATTACCGTCAAAGTTAAGTTGAAGTATGTAACATATTTGGACATAATATACATACTATAGAAATGATAGATCTTTCATGTGGTAGAATCTAGACATTATAAATAAATAATAATAAAACCTCGTTATCTCGAGGACCCATCTAGACTAGACGAATGCTCGAGATAAGCCAGGTGTTCGACAAATCCGAAATATATGATGAATTGTTGTGACTAAATGTAACTGTGTTTTACAATGAACGTGTTTGATACATGTATTTGGTTGTAACTACGAATATCAAATGATGTACGTACCTGTGATATATCTACATGTATTTGATCTGGTAAGATATCAGTTAAAGCTACTTTACGTACATTGATTTCGTATACTGTACTTTACTAGTCTTGCAAATATTTAAGATGTTTTCACCACTACAACTACGCATATCCACTAAACTGTATCAATGCTTTTACTTTTTGCAGACTTAGCGTCAATATTTGATTTAACTCCTAAACTATTTATTGTACTGGGTATAATATTTTCAGTTTATGAGTTTAAAAATAGAGACAATTATCCGTTGTCAACAGCAACACTGACGTATACGGCAACTATCACGTGCGAGGATTCTCAAGGTGAAGGAGATACAAAGGAACTTGAAGTGGAGGTCATAGAAAATGAGGCACCTGTACTAGCAAACCTAGGCAGTAAGTATAGTTTTTATTTCGGTTAGCGCTATATACGATTACGGTCTATGCTCAACACCCTTATATGTACAATGACACAAAACAGTTGCTACACTCTCACATAAACACAACACACATGTTACAACAACACCACACACACACACATCTAAATACAAATACAAAACAGATGCACACAAACAATATGTACATACATGCATATAAGTACATGTATATAAATGCAACGTCATTTCATTAATGTATCAATGTACAGGCAATATTTGTAGCAAAATATTTTATTCCACTTTTAAAAACGTAGTAAAATATCCGGATTTACCAGCTTTGCTGGTCTAGTGACAGAACGTATGCGCCTTGGGTACGGGTCAATGGCTTGATCTGTGGTCGTGTAAGACGAAGTAAACAATGGTACAAGTATTACTCTTGCTATGCGCTCAGCATAAAAGACAAACAGGCTCCTGCCTTTCATACCCTCATGGTGATGGATACCATCGGGAATATGGTGTTGAGAGTGATTAAAAATATATATAAAGTGTAAATAAGTATAAAATATGCCTTCTACTTTATTACTGGGTACATTTTCACTCAAACCCAATTCTTTCATGTCAGAAATCAGACAGGCTGGTAGGTTTAAAGTTAAAAAAAAACTTTTTGATAGAAGCATATACACATGTTTGTGTGGTGTTCCATGTTATGTGGGTGATAGGTTCTGTCTCACTTCAATCTTCTCAAGAATGACGTCATATATCCTAGTATGACGTCATTTTCCCAAGAATGACGTCATATTTCCTATATTATTTATTGACTTGAACTTCTTAGCACATACTTTTGTTGCAGCTCCTACTGCTCAAAACATGGACCCAATGGATTATGTGAAAGGAGACACTGCCTATACTGTTCAGTCAACGGATACCGAGGGAGATGATTTGATATATAGCTGCACTATTGATACTAATTTTAATCCATTCGAATGTTACCAAGGTAAATGTTCTACTTTTGCTATGTGAGTTGACAGTAGTTGAAAAAGACGCCATTAATGCTATCACATAGAATGCAAGTCATGTTACTATATATGTCCCCAAAAAGATTATACTAAGTCAGACAGGAAAGGCGCACTCAACTCAACCAGCCGAGCACAGAAAACATTAAAAACACACAAAGCACAATGCCCAACTGAACCAACCGAGCACAGGAACACACATGTAATACACGTACAAGGCACAATTCCCAACTAAACAAGCAAAGATCCACCCAAGCCCAAGCTGTCGAAAAGTATAATACGTTATTACTAGCTGAATAACCCAGTTTTCACCGGAACATAAAACACATACAAGGCACAATGCCCAACTAAACAAGCAAAGATCCGCCCAAGTCCAAGCTATCGAAACATATAATAAATTATAACTAGCTAAATGACCCAGTTTTCACAGCAAAACGACCAAGTCCTTAAACGAGCAAAATAAGTGTTTCGGATAGAACAATCTCCCTGAACTGTGACAGGATAGAACGATCTCTCTGAACTGTGGCAGGATAGAACAATCATCCTGACCTGTGACAGGATAGAACAATAACCCTGAACTGCGACAGGATAGAACAATTACCCTGAACTGTGACAGGATAGAACAATTACCCTGAACTGTGGCAGGATAAAACAATTACCCTGAACTGTGACAGGATAGAACAATCATCCTGAACTGTGACAAGATAGAATAATTACCCTGTACTGTGACAGGATCGAACAATCATCCTGGACTGTGACAGGATAGAACAATCATCCTGAACTGTGACAGGTTAGTACAATTACCCTGAACTGTGACAGGATAGAACAATTACCCTGAACTGTGACAGGATAGAACAATTACACTGAACTGTGGCAGGATAGAACAATTACCCTGAAGTGTGGCAGGATAGAACAATTACCCTGAACTGTGACAGGATAGAACAATCATCCTGAACTGTGACAGGATAGAACAATCTCCCTGAACTGTGACAGGATAGAACAATCATCCTGAACTGTGACAGGATAGAACAATTACCCTGAGCTGTGACAGGATAGAACAATCACACTGAACTGTGACCTGATAGAACAATCATTCTGAACTATGATAGGATAGAACAATTATCCTGAACTGTGACAGGATAGAACAATTACCCTGAACTGTGACAGGATAGAACAATTACCCTGAACTGTGACGGATAGAACAATTACCCTGAACTGTGACAGGATAGAACAATTACCCTGAACTGTGACAGGATAGAACAATTACCATGAACTGCGACAGGATAGAACAATTACCCTGAACTGTGACAGGATAGAACAATCACAATGAACTGTGACAGGATAGACTATCACATTGGACAGTGACGGGATTTGTCAGCTAGTATGATCATACACCGTGAGTATGCTAAGGTTAATAATTCTATTGTCATCAATGATGTTTGTTACTTTACGTAATGCAATATAACCATATACCTTTTCATAGATATTTGGTTTTATGGAGCCATACATGACTGGAAGATAAACATATACAATTATACACATTGCTCGTAATTTCAGAATCTGGTTGGGATTATGTTCTCATACGCTTCAGACGAAACGTACATATGTACCATGATGATGGTGAAGTAGAAAGTGTCGATGTCTGTGTGAGTGACCCTAAACACACAGATGCTTCTTGTGGCACCTTAGAAGTTACATTCACACGTAAGAATAACGTAGTCAATTTCTGTCATTATGCAATCAGGGGTGGTATTCAATATTGTTCTTATTTAATTGGAGAATAAGGATAGCCAATCATATCGCCTTTTACTGAGAGTTTATATGGTGTGATCTGATTGGTTGTCCTTATCCTTAAGTCAAGTAAGATCAATACTAAATATCAACCCTGACATACTAAACACGGATGATTTTGCAAGGGTAATAGTGAGGGGTATTGTATTTCAGACTTTTTACTCTTCAAGTTATTGCATGCCTGATAAAGCAGTGTAACATATTAAGGGCAAATGGTTTTGTGTTTTCGGTTGGCTATGTATTAAGTAGTGTTCATCTAGACAAAGTTAAATCTTAATGCATTAGTAGCTAGTCAAGTTCCCAGAATAACTTGAAGAATACGCTGGTGAAGGAGAATGATAGTTTATTGCCATCAAAAAAATAGCAAATTGACTGAACATGATCCATATCTAAGTTACTACTTATTCCACCCTGGTACTGAGCATGTTCCATATCTAAGTTACTACTTGTTCCACCCTGGTACTGAACATGTTCCATATCTATGTTACTACTTGTTCCTCCCTGGTACTGAACATGTTCCATATCAAAGTTACTACTTGTTCCTCCATCCTGGCACTAAACATGTTCCATATCTAAGTTACTACTTGTTCCTCCATCCTGGCACTGAACATGTTCCATATCTAAGTTACTACTTGTTCCTCCATCCTGGCACTGAACATGTTCCATATCTAAGTTACTACTTGTTCCCCCCTGGTACTGAACATGTTCCATATCTAAGTTACTACTTGTTCCTGCACCCTGGTACTGATCATGTTCCATATCTAAGTTACTACTTGTTCCACCCTGGTACTGATCATGTTCCATATCAACGTTACTATTTGTTCCACTCTGGTACTGAACATGTTCCATATCTAAGTTACTACTTGTTCCACCCTGGTACTGATCATGTTCCATATCTAAGTTACTACTTGTTACACTCTGGTACTGATCATGTTCCATATCTGAGTTACTACTTGTTCCTCCACCCTGGTACTGAACATTTTCCATATCTAAGTTACTACTTGTTCCACTCTGGTACTCAAACGTTTAGATCTCTGATCACACTTGATATACATAGAGAATATTGAATGAGTATTTGTTCATTATTGATTTTATGGAAGAGTTAAATTAATAGTCAACTGACGTAGTTTGCATTATCAGTATGCATTACGAAAATGTATGTACTGTACAAAAATGTACTGATGTGTGATAAATAGCATAATATTTGCTTATTTCAGGTATCCGTACTGCACCGGAGATTACTAATTTACCGGACACGGTTAATGTAGCTGAGGATGCAGCAATTGGAGACACTATATTTACACCAGCGATTAATGACCCAGATACAGGAGAGACCCATATTGTCAGCATGGCAGTAGATCATAGCTCACATACAAATAAGTTTCAGCTAGATCCTTTAAGTAAGAACTATATTTTTATTGTTTCCCCAATCATTAGATCATAATAGATTTACCTAACATGAAATACATATTTAAGTCTAATAGCAAAAATATGTTGTTCATTATTCCCATGGTAACAGAAACTTTATTTAAACTTTTCTTATTTCAATGGCTTTTAAATGTTTGTTCATTGTTACTATGATTGCAAGCTGTTTGTTCGTGGTAAATATGACTCCTGCTTGCCAATCATGTAGTATCAGCCCTGCATTACCATGAACTATTTTGTACATGTTTATCAATTAGTTCATTAGTCTTGATGGATGTACACTTGATGTTCGACTTCTTAGTTCATTCTGGTATATCCATATTTTTATCAAACCTTAGCAACTTGTGTACCTTCAATTGATGCAAGTAATTACATTGTGAGCACAATACATTGGGTGCGCCTTCGGCTGCATGAATTTAATAATGGCACAATGGAATAAAAAGGAAAATGGAAGTTTAATTTTTTGTATTACTTGTAGTTGGATAAAAATTCACAGGTGTATCTGTTTTTAGCTGGTATTTTGTCTCTTGGAAGTCAACTTAACTATGAAAATATTAACTACTATGAAATAACATTCGATGTGAGAGACGAGTATTTAGATGCACTTGCAGAGAAAATACTTGCAATTAACGTCACTAATGTCAATGAAGGCAACACAATTACTACCGATGTAATCAGTGTGACTTTCTATGAGAATATGGTAAGATTTTTATTTTTCTTCGTGTTGTATTACAATTTATAATTTAAACTTGTACTGTAAATATTATATCTGTACTCATAGACTTAAAGTATTATGTATTGAAAATAAACCATATATAGTTGAAACGTGTGGAACATTTTCTGCGAATCTCTCAGATTTTGTTTTGATAAATATTTTGTTAAACGTTAGAATATATTGTTTGTCTTAATAGAGAACAAGTTGAAATATATATTTCGTACAGAAACGAGTACGTATGTCAGTTTAATCAAAACATAATCATACTAATAACTTTATTTACCGATGATACACCCATTAAGCCTAGGGCTTATCTCCCTTGGGGTCATCAAACAAAACAAGCATAAATATAATACAAACATGCATTTAAAATACTAAAACATTCATTTGCCTTTAACTAGTTGATAGGGTATATAACACCTTCTTTTCAAACGTGTTTATTAAAAAGTTATACATGTATATTGCGTACACTGTATTTGCTAGTTGTTATCCTGATAATAAGTTGTTGTCTTGTCATTCAGCTTTAAATACTGTTATCTTTAACTCAGATATTTAGACTAGGCATTTCAGCCGTTTTACTGTTGCAACTATGTCATTCAGCTTGGGCATTCAGCTTTTTGATTGCTGAAACTAGTTCATTCAGCTTTTTGACAGATGTTGCTTGAGCGCATCATTTTCTCGTTCGGTTGTGTGTTGGGTTTTTTAAGTTTTCTGTGTTGGGCTGGTTATGTTCGTCGCTGTCTTCGCTGTCCGACTTAAAATTATCTTTTTGACCATGTTTTTTGGAACTTTATTTACAGACGGTTAACACAGATTTTGAAGATCTTGGTATTAGTTGTACAGATATAGATGGTGATGAGACGACCATTGATATAACACCTGGTGTAGACAGCGATCACTTCAAGTAAATATTTCCTTATAACGTTTATTCTATCACCTGTTTTAAATTATTTATATCAAACTCTTTTGCAAAACGAAGACAAATTGTTACACTTTAATATTTTACACTGAAATAGATGTTCTATCATAACAAAGGTGATTGCGTACTGAAGTAAAATGTTAATAAATCTTATATGCATTACCTAATATGTTATACACAAATTAAATACGGAAATGTTTTTTACATTATATAATACATTGAGTAGATTCACAAAATGCCACTTTAATTAACACATTCTTACTTTTAAAAAATCCCATGCTTTCAAGTTCTTCAATTTTTCTCGTTTTGTGATTGTTCTTGTCCTTTTCATCTGTGATTTTTATTTCATATGTTTTCGTGCATTTTGTGCTGTGTTGTGTGTGCTGAGTACTGCCTTCCCTGTCCAATTTGGTTTTTTTATTCTCGTTTGATGAATATGAAATAAAATATTATTTGTTCTGTTTCAGATTCAACCAAATAACCAATCGATTTACTCTTATTGAGGAGTTTGATTACGAGGTGGATGCTACAAGTGTTTTACTAACTCTGACATGTTCTGATGGAGAGTTCGACTCCTCGGTTGTGATCAGTATGAGTATTATGGATGTTAATGACAATCAGCCAAGTCTTGTGGCAACATTCGGAGATATAAATGTTGCTGTAGCGGTAAATATACAAACATTGAAATTAAATATGCATTTTAGAAGAATAAAATAGTTGGTTCAACTTATGCTTGTTTCGAAAATAAAAGATAAAACACAATGGATCAAAATAATTCTAAAATAAATATTTAGATTATCCTTATTCCCAGACTGATATAACAGGTGAACGAGAATGATTCAGACGGGCAGGATAGTTATTATGTTTTTTGGTATAGTTCACGCTCTAAACAAATGTTAAATATGACCTAACATACCATAAAAAGCTTGTCTATGGTTATATCAAATGATGTGACTGTAGGGGATTTATTTAACTCTGTACTTTCACTGTGGAAACGACTCATTTTTGATTACTAACTACCTTACGTATCGAAAACAGTGCTGTTGGTATCGTTTATTTGCCTGTTTATTTTCAGATAAATCCTAGTACTCCGTTAAGTGAGAGACTTGTGTCAGTTAGTGCAACTGACGCCGATGTGGGAAATAATGATGAGTTTGAGTTTAGTGTAGCTGGTAAAGGTGTCGCTTATAGGTACTTCAGAGTAGTGGCGACATCGTCTTCCGAGGCCGATCTCAAATTGAAGAGAATCCCTAATTTCCGCAATGACAAATCATTTCCAATAACAGTACTGGTATGTAATAATGTTCTCAATCTTCAATGTTCAGCTTTTAATGTTGTTATTCTTTAACTTTTAGAACTTCAGACAGCTAAAACTAGGTATTTCAGCCGTTTTACTTTTGAAACTTGGTCATTCAGCTTTTTGATTGCTGCGACTTTGGCAGAGCAGTTTCTCGTTCTATGGTGTGTTGGACATTGTGACTTTTATGTTTTCTGTGCTCGACTGGTAAAGTTGACTGCTTCCTTAGCTGTCCGACTTCATATTATCTGTTTTCAAAAAACGTCAGTCGATGATAATAAGAAACATGCACAATTTTGTTATATCCAGATAAGTGTCTGGAACTTTGTGAGAAAGTGTGTCTGTGACTGTTCGCCTTAAGGACTTGTTTGATTTCATTGACACATCACACGAGTAGTTGGTACCAGGTCTAGTTGGGCATTTTGTCAGAAATATTAGATCGGATGATTTTCGTCGGAGTTTTGGCCTTTTGGAGAAGACATAGGTTTCAACGAATATTTGAACTTTTTATCTCTCTCTTTAACTGCAGAAAAATAGATGGATTGATTGTCAACCTGGTGGAGTACAGGCTCAATATCCACACTGACCTGTATCATTTCTAACATTCTACAGGTCAGGGTGGATATTGAACCTGTACTCCAGGTTGACCATCAATCGATCTATTTTTCTGCAGTTAAAGAGAGAGATAAAAAGTTCGTAAAATATTAATAATAATAATAATAATAACGACTTTGTTTAAAGAGGCAACACAGTTTGGTATACCCAGTATTTTCTGTGAGCTCTGTGAATCTTCCCTGTGACCCAAAGTGTCAAAAGTAAAACAGGTGAAACGTACCCTTATGTATCTCCTCAATTTTCAGGCTTGTGATAATTTCGGCGGAAGTGGTGATGTATGCGGCGGAATAACATTCACTGTAAACTACACAGCAGGTGATCCTGATGCTAAGAACAAAGAAGCCACTAAATGTCTTACATGTACCAGCAGTGGTAGAGTGTTCATTGCCCTGCTAGCTGTTGAATGTGCCATTATCTTCTTGTTCATCGTACATTTCATCTACAGCTGTTTTTGTCGGAGGAATAAAGTCGTGTAAGCTACATTTACCTAAATTTATGTACCCGTGTTTTATCGTAGAATAAAGCACCGTCACGAGTTCGGATGAGCAGTAATTTAATCAATCGTGCTAAGCACTCATGATTTAATGTACGCGACTGAACAAGTGACAGGTACATATTCATTATTGTGCATTTGACAACACAACAAGACATGGTAGCCTTGTATTTCTTTCTTCCTCGGAATGCTATTGTGTTGTTTAGTAAATCGGATAAACATATTAAATAATATAAATAAATCATTGTTATAATTCGCTTTTCACGATGTGTGTACTTGCTGACAAACATATTGAGAAGAATGAAATATAACATAAATGTTTAAACTACATGGAATGGGGCTTAGTAAAACTACAACAATTAAAAGAAACAACAACTAATGCTGCTATTTGCCCTTATTGATCAAACCGTTATTATGTTTTGTGAATCCCGGTACAACTTTCATTACTTGGTTGTTATGATTTAAAAAAACATACATGGGAGGATCATAACTTGTTTAGTTGCGCATTTTGCATTGTATGTTTTTTAAGTTTTCTGTGCTCTGTGATGCCTTCCCTATCTGACTTAACATTTTCATTTTAGAGAGAAGCATTTGTGGAAATATTATATTCCATTTCAATAACAACATTTGAGCGGGTTGGAATATAACAGATTAATGCTGATACTCAACTGATTTACAACGACGTCTTTGCATGTGTTATATATATATATCTGTTTTGTTTTTGTAGAAAACTTGCGGACTTTAACAAGTCCAGGAATACAACATTTAAAACCACCATATTCAGTAACCCATCTGTACCGCTATCAAGACGGAATCCGCTTCAGACGACGGTTAAGCCGTCTGCTACTAGAAAAGAACAAAGAAAACAACAAAGAAAGCAGACGTCAAGAAACGATGTGTCAAGCAGTGAATCCAGCAGTTCAAGTAGCAGTAGTTCATCTGATGACGATGATAGAATAACCAGAATGTCGCAGAGGTTAGTAAAGTATATTGAACAGTATCTTCTACGGGTACAATGTTTACTCGTGAGCATGCCTTTGTATTTTGTGATCAATTCATAATAACCATTAGTCATGATGTTTGTGTTTGACTAGGAAAGTTATATGAGGGTGGTCGCTTGTGTAATAGCATTCCAGTTTGGCAAATAACCTCCGACTTCGAAGTAAGTAGTCATAATAAAATCGGTATATTTGCAAAGCGTTACCATATCTCTAGATTGGTCTGACTTCTTTGAGTTATAATGTCACAGACACACAAGGTACAGTTACTTCATCGCCAAGACATGATGACTCTTGCAGTTAATAACTCCTAGATGTATTTTACTTCATACCCACAAAAGTCGACAATTATCAGCGGTTGTTGTCAAATACTAATGTACTGTCAAATGTTATCCCATTGCTGGAGGAAGTATACTTGTACTTGTTGTCATAATTAATTAGTTTACTTGTTTATCGAAATACCCTTTATCATATGAAATCTAAACCACCATCTCAATCGCTTTTCATCTTTCCTCAGTCTCTTTCTATTATTGTGCTTGTTTAATAATTCCAGAAAGGACGTCCGAAGGCCGAGATTTGCTTCTGTAGGTCTACCACCACCTATACCAGCTACAGCGACCACAGGACTTCCTCAACCTGTATACAGTTCTCGTGCAAGTGGATCATTCCCCTCACCATTCCGTCGATAATGTAGATATACAGTGTGTAATCCCTGGTGGACCAACATTGTTCAAACTTCTGTGATTAGTGTTTAGCATAGTGATATGAAAGCTATAAATGGTGGTGATTTGGAACACTCATTTATGGCTTACATTGTTATTGTGCATTGTTATTTTTGCTATATATGATTGTCGTAAGTCTTGTGTAAGCTGTTTTGAGGATTGATCATCACATTTGTAAGGATATTTTAACTCTCTTGTGTATCTTGTTTATTAGTATATGATAAAACATGCATGTATATTTTAGAATGTACCTTAACGGGAGGAATGTCCTCCATGTTGTCATGTTTATGCTTAATTTATATACAAATACTGTCCTGACTTTCTTGCCATTAGATACCCGTAAGCGAGTTCCGAACGTTTATCCATCAAGGATCCGGTAGATTGCCCCAATTACTCATAATGTCCATAATGATGGGCGAACTAGATCTGATATCACATTACGCTATATATAGGCCCACATTGTTATTGAGGTGGGTAGGTTGGTCAATCATTTGGATTAGTTAATGGTTACACGTACTACATGTATGTTGTTTTATTATCAACAAACCTCTTTTACATAGACTTTATGGCATTGTTTTCTACTATTTGCTATGAATGTTTGTCTGTTTAATGTTATTCATTACTTTTATCAATATTTTCGTGTTTGATTATTTAAGAAGACGAACCGCGGTTCAAAAGATACATTGTATGTAGATATTAGTATGTGATGCAACTCATATCACAATAACTTATTTCAATAAAATTATTTCAAAATATGAAAACATGTTTGTTTCATAGAGTAATTGAATGCTGGACATTAGATTTTCAGAAGTACCGTCACAATGTATTATCACAATCGTGCCTTACAGGGAAACAGATTTTTGGTTTACATATCATTTACAACTAAAAGTAATAGAACAATAAAACAAAATCTTCAAATACATATTTATATCCTTTTACCCTCGGTTACTAGGAAAAATACCCACGGTTACTAGGCATACGCACGGTTACTATGCATACTATTGACACAGGGTAGACTGCCGTATTACAAACAACAATTCAAACCAAATGATAACGTTACTGTTACAGCACATGAAAGCCCATACAAATGTATTATCGGTAAATGGTATTGTTGTGTGTTTGAGCCAATCCCTGGTCTTGGCAAAGTGGCAGGACTCTCGAGCGTGCGCACAAATATACAACAGGTATTAGTCACTGTCTAGTTTACAGGATATCATAGTCTGGAATCTAACATCCGATCCATCAGACACGTACTGTCAATATGCAAGCATTACTTAAGGTATATAAATGTGGCAAGCTGTTATATTAGAATCATAAGTCCAGCACCCGTTAGTTGAATACTACTGCCAACTGACTACTATAGAAGATGCACGCCAACACGACATTTGGTCAATCTTACATTACATTACATTAGGTCCTTTACTGTGTAGATTGTAAAGATCGGGAACCAGACTAATTATGTGTTTGTTTTTGCCATGCAGTTATCATTGGCAATAATTGCCTTTTATGGTAGTATGTGAATTTCTTAAAGTCATGCAGAGTACCATACATTGTAGATGTCAGTATTCTGGCTAGCTTGAAGTAGTCATTGCTAGGGACACGGGTTGTATATTGTAAGTATGTCTCTTGTGTTGGTTGCTAGGGACACGAATTGTATGTATCTTGTGTTGATTGCTAGGCGATCGCCGCTTCAATGGTGCTTTGAATTACCTTTGTATTAAATTATTTAATGAATTTATAACAGAACATTTTAAGCAAGAGCAAAGCTACCTAAGACAAGTAAAGCCTTGGTCCCACTTAGGAATTCCACATCGGCGATGTTCTCCGGATTTCTTCCGATACCTTCCGATTCATCACAATTCCTTCTGATATCACAAACTGTCTCATGACTTACCCAGATATTGCCCTAGACCACGAGGAACCTGTTCCCGATGTCCTGATAGCTCATGAATTTCAATCGAGAGTACATTGCCGAGGCAAAACGTGCTCAGTGGAACCTTGGCTTAACATGATATGTCCATAGTCGTCGTCTAAACAAAATGTTGACTAAACTGTTTAGTATGTTAAGGTGCACCGGTTCTTGGTGACCAGGTTGATGAGGCTGACGACCAACTGGATAAAGTCGATATGGAGGCAGCACCAGAAATAAGGGACTTCAAGAAAGGTACTAGAATGTTTATATACGGAGCCCATGGAGTGACAAATGTATTGTCTCTTTTATTTCGTTTAAACGGCCAATTAAGGCTATCATACCTTCTTAGCGGCATATTATACCTTTTTGAACGGCTTACATGTACTGTTTGAACGGCTTATATGTACAGTTTGAACGGCTTATCATACCACATGAACGGCATATTATATCGTTTAAAGTCCCACTATGCATTAAATGGCTATCAAAAAGCAATAACCGAAAGGTGGCAACCTATCTGCAGAATGATGCATTTTGAGCACTTTAGTTGAGTCCCAAAAGTGGAAAACACCATGAGATGGATGAAAACGCAATAAAGCCTCCAGTTGTTTGTAAACAAAATAACGAAATGTAAACAATAGGCCTAAAGGGAGCAACTTTTACAAATTGAGTATTTTGTCATCCATACATTTTACTAAATATGATTGAAGGCATACTATTTCGACAGATATAGCTGACATTCTGTCGTTCATTATACATGTAGGTCATTTGTGAAAAGCATCCTAATTCTTTGCATTAGGTATATTTACTGGATGATCACGAAACAAGTTTTGGGAGAGATAATGTGTCTTGAAACTGCTGATGATACCGTTTGAACTGCTCAATATAACGTCTGAACGGTTTCAAATATATCGTTTTATATAGTACATTTTCTCCATATGGTTACATGTTACCCTACAGCCTTCTTCGAAGGTCACACAGAACAATGAGTTTAGTGTGTTTTAATTGTTAACACATTAAGGTTGTTTCGGTAGTCTGTTACAAAATTTTACCTTTTAGCCAAGAATTTTAGGAAGAAATTGCTGAATGCGTTATTTCGCGGACAATACTTTTTTAATTAACAACTTGCATTTAAAAACCTTCAAATCAGCGTAACATGTAAATACAGTTTAAGGAGGTACGCGCACCTTTGATCTAACGATCGAATTTTCCTTGAAACATCTTAAAATGACAGAACAATCTTCTAAAACAACATTGAAATCATAAAAATGATATGTCACCAGGCTCGTTTTCAACATACATGGCTTTCTAATGATCTACCCTTGTATTTCGTTTATTTTATCTAATTCCTGCATTTAAGGCACCATTATGTTCTTTTTAAGATTTTTACTATATAAAACCTCTTTTAAGCAATGCATGATATTATATGTGTTCAATGGTAATTCCTATTAACATAAGTCACACTTCCGGCTGCCTGGTGAAAAAATTCAGTATTTGAACATGATAAATAGTTACCCCATCCACTTGCAAAACAGCGTGATTTTTAAATGAATGTCATAAAATATCTAACGATCGAAAATAATTTAGAATTGGCCATAAGTTGAGTATCAAATAGAACACCAGTTTAGTCAAATAAAAAATAGGGGTCACCGGCCTTTTTTGGGAGCTATTCATCAAAAAGTACTAATTATGAATAAATTAGCATAAAATTAACCTAATTTGCATATTGTAATGAAATAAACTTTTGAAGTGTGGCTTCATCATATAACAAAACCATGCGCTTCATATTATATATAAGCACATGCATTTGAACAATTGTAGAGACTTATTGTGAACCCATATTATTCACAATTTTGCCGTTCCCCACCCACTTTTCATACATGCAAAAAATAAAAAGTTAAAAATCATCTAATTTGTGCAATAGTATTATGTTTATTGTCATTAATCAACATTCATATGCGATCATTGAAACTAAAATGTTGGTTCTTATCTAATACGATTTTGAAATTTCGCGCATGCGCACGAGGTACCTCGAACCTCCTTAAGAATGAAAGCAGAGACACTGATGTCCATGCTTTACCTTCGCTTAGAGTGAGTTCGGAATGAACACGAGTTCGATCTAGGTAGACTCGGGTTCCATTCGAAAGCGTTGGTGTCTACACTTTTTGTTCCTTCACCACTGAAGAGTCTAACGCCACTTACTCCAACTCCTGGCAGGGTTAACTGATTCCCTGTTTCTGTACGGTACTTAAAATGAACGAGACAAACGCTGTTTTAGATTTTGCCAGGGCCAATCTTTTGTTTGGTTGGTAAATGTTAAGACCTGTATTGGTGGGAGTAAACCTCATTCAAGTAATAGCATACCCTACCCTAGAAATTGTTCCCCGACATTCTGACTGGGACTCTGAATTTAGTACTTCGGTCGAAGTCGAATAACCAGCGAGACAACCAGACACATAACACGGAACAGATGGCTTAGCTGTATCTACTTGGAATGATGTAATCTGCTAAATTAATTCACGGTGACAAATGGAAAATCAATACCTAATTTATTAACGTGTGTTAATGAGATGCTTATATTGCAATAATAAATCTTTCTTCTGCACGTAGTTCAACTTGTTTATTCAGAAAGGCAGATATTGCATGCATGTGGTGTAATGTATTGCTCATCAACCTACACCATTTTAACAATACCACGTGACTCTGGCTTGACTATTTAAAGACATTAAATCCAAAAACTAATTTGTCATACCCCAATCACACGAGAGTCGGAATGAGCCGAAATACCGTAGGAATAGCGATAAGGGGTACATTCTTGTATGTTCGAAGTGTATTCCGTCTGCATTCCGAGTACATTCTGTCTAATAATAATTTATACTGGTCATTTCGAATGTTTTCAAATGATCTAAACCTAAAATGTATATTAATTCAAATATTTCAGATCGCATGCCATCGGAATACCCGGAATGTCACCAAAATGTAAAATTTGAGGTGTATTCCTGCGTAATCGAAGTACATTCTGAACATATTCCGTCATATTCTGTTTGTATTCGTAGTACATTCCATATATTCCGGCCTATTCTTGCCGCCACCTCGAATGTTTTGCGCATGTTCAAAACTATCGAGATCGGCGAAATATCGAACGGCTATCGAAATGTATTCTTTCTACATTCTGACTACATTCGAAACATTACTTAAAACCACTATATGTACTGTTATTAAACATATCACCCGTGCCAGAGTCGGTAGAAGAAGTAATTCTACTGTTGCTGCTCTTGCTAAATCCCGTGCAAAACGGTCCGATGACTGTGTGTACCGTAGTGTGATAACACACGCGTGTACGTTTTCCGCATTGTCAGACCAGAGTACAATACAGAACCATGGTTACCCTGAGGAATATCGAGGAACTTGACTCAGGGCAAATTGAGAAAATACCAAAATAAGCATGTCTTTGAAGAAAACATGCCTCAAATTGAGCATAGAATATGTTTGCATCGGTGCTTTTTGTCTCTGGATGCGGCCCTACGCGTTTAAAGGTAATACCAATCAGACAGGGAAGGCATCACTCAACAAGTACAAGTGACTAGGACAAACACAAATGAACAAGAATAAACAAAATATTTACAATAACACGATACCATACTCGGACAGCCTGTCATCTCAGACAGTCAAACGACCATACACCACAAGGACAGCCAACAAAAAAAGAACAGTATGCATGCCTATCTGAAAGAAACGAAGTTGCAGTCGTTCCGAAGATTTGTATTTTGCCGTTGTTGAGATCACTCTGGTCGTTGTTGAGATCCCTCTGGTCGTTGTTGAGATCCCTCTGGTCGTTGTTGAGATCGCTCTGGTCGTTGTTGAGATCCCTCTGGTCGTTGTTGAGATCGCTCTGGTCGTTGTTGAGATCGCTCTGGTCGCTGTTGAGATCGCTCTGGTCGTTGTTGAGATCCATCTGGTCGTTGTTGAGATCCCTCTGGTCGTTGTTGAGATCCCACTGGTCGTTGCAGAGATCGCTCTGGTCGTTGTTGAGATCCCTCTGGTCGTTGTTGAGATCCCTCTGGTCGTTGTAGAGATCCCTCTGGTCGTTGTTGAGATCCCTCTGGTCGTTGTTGAGATCGCTCTGGTCGTTGTAGAGATCCCTCTTGTCGTTGTAGAGATCCCTCTGGTCGTTGTTGAGATAGCTCTGGTCGTTGTTGAGATCGCTCTGGTCGTTGTTGAGATCCCTCTGGTCGTTGTAGAGATCCCTCTGGTCGTTGTTGAGATCGCTCTGGTCGTTGTTGAGATCGCTCTGGTCGTTGTAGAGATCCCTCTGGTCGTTGTTGAGATAGCTCTGGTCGTTGTTGAGATCCCTCTGGTCGTTGTTGAGATCCCTCTGGTCGTTGTTGAGATCCCTCTGGTCGTTGTAGAGATCCCTCTGGTCGTTGTTGAGATAGCTCTGGTCGTTGTTGAGAACCCTCTGGTCGTTGTAGAGATCCCTCTGGTCGTTGTTGAGATCGCTCTGGTCGTTGTTGAGATCGCTCTGGTCGTTGTAGAGATCCCTCTGGTCGTTGTAGAGATCGCTCTGGTCGTTGTTGAGATCGCTCTGGTCGTTGTTGAGATCGCTCTGGTCGTTGTAGAGATCCCTCTGGTCGTTGTTGAGATCCCTCTGGTCGTTGTAGAGATCCCTCTGGTCGTTGTTGAGATAGCTCTGGTCGAGATCCCTCTGGTCGTTGTAGAGATCCCTCTGGTCGTTGTAGAGATCCCTCTGGTCGTTGTTGAGATCGCTCTGGTCGTTGTTGAGATCCCTCTGGTCGTTGTTGAGATCGCTCTGGTCGTTGTAGAGATCCCTCTGGTCGTTGTTGAGATCGCTCTGGTCGTTGTTGAGATCCCTCTGGTCGTTGTAGAGATCCCTCTGGTCGTTGTAGAGATCGCTCTGGTCGTTGTTGAGATCCCTCTGGTCGTTGTAGAGATCCCTCTGGTCGTTGTTGAGATCCCTCTGGCCGTTGTTGAGATCCCTCTGGTCGTTGTTGAGATCCCTCTGGTCGTTGTTGAGATCCCTCTGATCGTTGTTGAGATCGCTCTGGTCGTTGTTGAGATCGCTCTGGTCGTTGTTGAGATCGCTCTGGTCGTTGTAGAGATCTCTCTGGTCGTTGTTGAGATCCCTCTGGTCGTTGTTGAGATCGCTCTGGTCGTTGTTGAGATCCCTCTGGTCGTTGTTGAGATCCCTCTGGTCGTTGTTGAGATCCCTCTGGTCGTTGTTGAGATCCCTCTGGTCGTTGTTGAGATCCCTCTGGTCGTTGTTGAGATCGCTCTGGTCGTTGTTGAGATCGCTCCGTCCATTTACATATTTGTCGAAGGTTATCAAGCGAATCTATTGAATGACACTCGTATATACAATGTTTCAGCAACCAAATTGAATCCCTTATTTGGTCATTGCATTTGCATTGCCCTGATGAGAATAGATCGCAAGAAGGACACTTCAATATGTCGGGAGGCTGTTGGGTCAAAGTCTGACGATAAAACATCGCTCGTGACAATATATCATTATACAATTTTTATTAAGATACTGCATCCTTATAGCCGAGCAGATGCATAATACAATATACCATTGTTCTGTAAATGATGTATTATTAATGGTTGTTGCTTTTATCAAACAATTTCGTCAGCATGGCACGATGTATTTAATGATAAAGAATATTTAATCATCAGAGTTTTGCATGTTTACGAACCAGTCTTGTTTTATCAAGTATCGCTATGATGATTGATATTGGCGTGATGGTATAAAACAATTATTCACTACAAGATACCATTTAATTATTAGCAACTACTAGTATACAGATGCGAGCTTGGTGCGTCTTGCAGACTGTGTTATAGTGCGCCCAGTATAATCATGAATCGGTTTGATGAATTGTTACACACTTGGTTTTACAAATTACTAAAGTAAACATATAAGGTCAGTATTGTACTCAAAACATCACTGATAAATCGTGGACATCTGATTAATCCACCTTTGTGGAATACATAAAATTTTCCCGCTTTTCTCATAGTTTGTCTTCAGTATTGCATTTCGTACATAACGCACATGTGGAAGAGATAGCTCAATATGAATCCTTCTAGAGTATTTGTGATGATCTAAACCAAAGATAGAACGAGACAACATTAAATATGCACGACAGCAACCGATACAAATAC
Source organism: Spisula solida (assembly GCA_947247005.1). Classification (NCBI taxonomy): domain Eukaryota; kingdom Metazoa; phylum Mollusca; class Bivalvia; order Venerida; family Mactridae; genus Spisula; species Spisula solida. Next base: position 52,778,711 of record OX365951.1, read on the forward strand.
ATATTTCTAGGTACATATGTATATATAATTGACAGCCCCGACCAACGTGATAAAATATGTTTAATATACATGTACTAAATAACGACAACGTTAAATATGCACGACAGCAACCAATACAAATATAAATTTCCAGGTAATTGACAACCCCGACTAAGATGATAAGTAAATACTGTAGCGCACAGACAATCCAAAGCCACTCAGAAACGACGGCATCCACGCAAAAGTCAGACATAGAACGAACCATCCACATCCCCAAAAATGGATATTTCAAGCAAGCCTATATACTCACTCCACAATGAACGACACACTGTGGACCTCGAACTTTGTGCATAATTATCCATAAATGGAGGTAATTATAATTGATACCGTAACTACACTGAAGTGAAGTAAAGATAAGACACGTTTAATATACTAAATTCGTTCGTACTACACACGGTTTCCTTCTTTACAAAAGTTCAAGTTTATTGGCAAATTGGCATTTACATGTTAGTTAAATAGTTTGCGACTACAAAGATAACAATGTTGTGGGAAATTGGAATTTGGACGAAATGTGATACATAAGTTTAAATTCAAGTGACACCACGGAGTTCTGTCCGGCTGTCAATCCGCAAACGTAATATACTTGAACCGCAATACGTTCTAAATTAGGTAATGAACCACAAGACTTCCTAAATTAGGTCATGGCACATTGATAACCACAATACGTCCTAAATTAGGTCATGCCGCATTGATAAGCGCAAGACTTGTTTTTCTCGAGTGGAATACTTCAATACTCGAAATCTTTGTATTACTAATAAGTAACTGCAACAAGGCGATCGCTTCCAAAAACTTCTTAAAACGTTTGCAAAATTGTATAGGCGTAATTCATCTCTTATTTCTAAATATAGTATTAATTTAAAGACACTTCTGCGACAGGGTCTGTCTCAGCCTGAATTTTATGGTGATTTGCTTTACAACTTTCGAAAGATTTTGGGTCATAGTCACTTTCATGATGTGTTCATCAAGATTATAAAACGTTTTCTGGGTAGAGGATATGACCCTTTATGACCCATTTTGCAAAGGACCGCATGCTTAGTAGTTGGTCCATTTACAGCTCGCCATTATACTTCCTATTTCATTGTGCGATGACCGGTAAATATACAGACTCTATGATATGCCTAACCTCAAGCCTTTTTGGACGGCTGACATTGAAGCATGTCTGTTACATTGTCTTGTCGTACCCTTAAACGTTTTGCTCGCTTGTTGCTCTGACTTCTGATAGGTTATTGAGTACTTTCTGTGCTACTCGATGGACGTTATTTATATAATGTTTCATGTTTTACATTCTTATATTACCTGTCACTGTGGCCTTTTTGTTAGCGGGCATTACATGGCGGGAAACTTTTATTTACACTGTAATGTGCTATAAGGTTGTCTATTGGGTAAGTGTGAGGTTTGGTGCACTGTAAATGTTTAAGCCCCCAGTGACATTGTCGCTGTCCGTACCCTTTGGTCAACCTTCCTCTATGTTTGTATTGTCCACTTTATAGTAAAAATACTAAAATACAAAAATATTTCGCCTTTGTGCCTTTTTGTTGAACTTTTTTTTTCATTTTGTATGTGCCATTCTGCAATTTCGTTGTCCAGCACAAGGCTGCTTCGTATCTTTCAAAATTGCATGTACACTATATATGTGTTGTAGATTGTCCTTGTGGTGTGTGGTGTCTGGTTGTTTTCTCGTCATATGGCCCTCGTTTCGTTTTGGTTTGACTGGCTTAGGCGGCAGACTTTCGGGACCGGTTGCTCGGCTGGTTAAGTTGAGTGCTGCCTTCCCTGTCTGACTTAATATAATATTTTTTCCTAAATTAGGTCATGACACATTGATAACCATAAACCATAATTGTCACAAACAGAATAAACTAATGATGACATCAGCAGAATCTTAAATCACACAATAATGCCGTGTTTTCATCGAGCGATTGTCAGGTTGCTCATGCACATATGGCCCCACTGCGCTAATACAGTTCGGTTCCAAGTCTATGTTCTTATCACGAACACAGTAATAAAGAAAACAATGATAGGAACAAGCACAATTTAGGTTTAGAAATATCGACTTTGGATATAAAAATGCAATTTGAGACATGGTTAACTCCCCTAGACCATAACAATAAAAATATCTTTAAAAGTAAAAAACCATCAAGTTGTTGCGTGAAAAATCGAATTATTTTGTGTTGTTTTAATTTGACGATAAATCTAATATTCAAATTTATCATACATAAAAATAATTTGCACCTACCCGTCAATTTCTCGGCCATTTTGCAGTTTTTTATGTTTCATGGTTTGATGAACCGCTGTATTTAAATTTGTAGAAAAAAACTTTATTTAACCAGTCCTGTGATAGTCAATATCATGTACGCAAAATTTCATGCAAAAATAATAAATAAAAAAGTTATAACGATAAAGTTTTGGCGAGTGTAGAATATACATTTAACATAACATATGCTCTGAGTACATGTACGAGAGGTGTTCAACTTATATTTGAATAAAACTGAACATCGGATTGTGTCATACTAACAGAATACAATCGATTTATTTCTATTGAACCATGCACGAAAATGTGTAAATTAGTACTTATACTCATTTTGTATCATATTTGCATTCTTTTTCTAACTCAAATCAACCATCTTGTAGAAGGGCGTTGTGTGTTTTTTTTAAAGATTTTACGAGGGTTGTTCAAATCGGAATGCAAGTGATGCTATATTTTTCTTGTATCAATGATTTTTTAAAAATAGTCAACTTTATATCAATGATAATTTTATTAGCTTTAAACTGATACCTCACATTTGAAAATCCGTTCAGTGTAGCTGCAACAATACGTCAATTAACACTGTCTACTCGTGTATACTAATGCTTAAATGATTGTGAAAATGTCACTTTTTTCTGACCAAATTGGGTCCCATTTAAGAATCGTTGTTTTCTTAATGCGGGAGAAAATACAATATTTAAAATAACTTGTATGGTGAAATGGTGTCATGTTATGTCTTATTCATCAACTATTTGATAGTTTAAGAAATTTAAAAGTGATGTACTTTTATTTCGAAATGAACCCCATGCACGCAATCCAAATACCTCAACATACTAGAAAAGGGTTGAGAAAATCAAAATATTTTTGGAAACTGGTGGAGTATTCACAATTAGGCAAGTATCTCAATGTGTTGGCACATCATTAGGAGCTATTCATACAATTATCAAGCATATTACAAAATTTAGGATGATACGTATAGTGTAGGTACCCCTTTCTATTTTGAGACGGCAGCCCGTATGCCCATGCAAACTGTCCATAAATAGTTAAAACCCGTTTCCAGATAGAAAATGTCGACCGTTTGCAAATATAATGACCACAAACAAGTCACAGGTTCATTTTGTCACCCATGTAACGGATCCATAAACACATATGGGCCAGCAAAGACAGAACAAAAGTATGCATTGCAAAACGCACCATGTACGCCAGTAGAAATGTACACCTTTTTCCATGTAAACCAAGTTTCTACCATTAAATTTGAGGTATAAAATAGACAATGGCTAAATGCCAAGCTTAACTCCGACAATCGCTGCCAAGCCAACTATTTGAAGGATGGCATGCTATTGCAGAGCAATGGGCTTCCACCTGCTGCAGCCATTAACGCGACTTTCTGAGAAGCGTGAAGGTTCTTGAGTTTTCCGACCATCCTTATTTGCCAAGCAGTGTCCCTTGTGATCTTTATTTGTTTCAAACGACTCTTAGATTGCACTTTCGGAAAAAATATCAGGTATGTTAAGATCTTGGTTTGGCTCATATCCAGTATATGAACAGTGTACCTAGGATTGATAACAATATCGCATTTTAAAAAAGGAATAACTGAATGAAACTTCGCATATATATCGGAGATGAATACTGCAATGGGATCAAAGGCATGTTTCGTTAGAATCTATCAAGGATACATTTTATGGGCTTAGTTGCATTCCAATTTGAACAACCTTCGTAAGAAAAATTGTCACTATAGAAGCATCAAATAAGTGTTAGTAGATTATGAATTAGCCATATCCGTGAATACAATCAGTAATATTTGTAATATGACGGGTGATACAAATGTATACGTTCACCTGCTTGTTTAGGCGAAATGGCACCAAGTATTAAAAATCACCAAAAATGGTCGAAACCTTCTATCTCCATGCCCATTGGTTCTGTGATTACTAGGACAAATCTTATAACCCAAAGTCGAAGTTGTAAGTATCAGTAGCAACTTTCAATCGAATAATTCGAAAATGTTAGATGCAGGATTTCAGAAAAATGCGATGTTCATTAGCTCAATGTCAAGCAAAAACAAAGAGCACAGCCGCAGGTCTTGGAGGCTGCATATATGCAACAACAGAAGAGTGATTGGAAAAATGTGTCGCCCATGAGGAGTCAATGTTTTATCTTAGAGGAAATTATTACATAGACAGAGTCTGCTATTTTAGAAATGATCATGATGATAGGCATACGTGGGAGTGAGTTAAGCTTGGTGTTTTCGAGGCCACTTTCATGACATGGTTTTGTTTTTGATATCAAGGAAAAGTGGAACTCAAATTGATTGAAAAGGGGACAAAAGTGAAGGCATATTATATTTTTACCCTAACCCTAACCCTATTTAGGCAAAATGTTTCAAAGTATTTTTTCTATAAAAGTGTGGCACGTCATTTTCCTGGTGACTTGTCAAAGTAAGGGTGTTTCACTAATACTGAATTTCCAGTCGCCCTACAACACATGTCATAAAGAACCTTATGAGTTAGACTGGGAAGTAAATTATACCCAAACAGTTGATACAGAAATTTCCTGATGAAGTATCAATATAATTTAAATCTGAATAATATTGAAACCTCGATTAGAGAAGGGAATTGTAAGCATCGGCACTTGGACGTTTTTGGCCTTCAAAAATGCAAAAACAACACCATCTTTACAAAATTTGATTTTGTTCGAAAGAGATAACATCATACAATCTACAATGGCTGTTTATACATGTTTGTTACACCTGTTACATTACTATACACTAGCGAATTTTGGTCAAATATAAGTTGAACACCTCTCGTAGTAATACGAGCCTATTAATAATACATTTATCATAATTGATTATCAAAATAAACACGAAGTTGACGAATTAAATTGGCATACTAGCTAAAAATATTTTGTTAAACATACACGTACACGCATACGCACGCACATACGCACACACATACGCACACACATACGCACACGCACTTTTGTTGACTGGACAAATACACTATGTGGCCCTGTTGCGAAGTTTGTGAAGAATTTATATTTCTTTTTTGAATAGACAGATCATCGGTATTCCTATGGGACCTACATGTAATTGTACACCTTTTGTCGTTGACCTGTTTTATACTGTTATGAACACGACTTTTTTGCAGGTTGTCATGTGTTCACTGTGTCTGTTGCAGGTTGTCATGTGTTCACTGTGTCTGTTGCAGGTTGTCATGTGTTCACTGTGTCTGTCGCAGGTTGTCATGTGTTTAAGGTGTCTGTCGGACTTTGTCATATGTTCACTGTGTATGTTGTTGGTTGTCACGCGTTCACTGTGTCTGTCGTAGGTTATCATGTGTTCACTGTGTCTGTTGCAGGTTGTCATGTGTTCACTGTGTCTGATGCAGGTTGTCATGTGTTCACTGTGTATGTAGCAGGTTGTTATGTGTTCACTGTATCGGTTGCAGATTGTCAAGTGTTCACTGTGTCTGTCGCAGGTTGTCATGTGTTCACTGTGTCTGTCGCAGGTTATCATGTGTTCACTGTGTTTGTTGCTGGTTGTCATGTGTTCACTGTGTCTGTCGCAGGTTGTCATGTGTTCACTGTGTCTGTCGCAGGTTGTCATGTGTTCACTGTGTCTGTCGCAGGTTGTCATGTGTTTAGCCTTCAATCGGTAAAATAACTGATTATTCGATTAAAGTACTTGTTTTAAACAAGGAAACTGATTTATACACCTAATGTCCACTTAATTATCACAATGAACTCAACTTTCGATGCTGATTTTCATCATTAACCATGAAACAAAGCGAATCCAAATTGGTTCGTACCTAAATTATTGTCAACAATTTAACAAAAATATTTAATTTCAACCAAACATTTATTGTGAATTAATTATCAACAACTGACAATGTTAATAGATCTAATAAGGTAGGACAAGTGGCTACTGCTGTTGTGTCAATACAGATCCATAAAAAATATGAAAATTGACTTAAAGTTGCCAAAACAATTTTTATGATAATAAGCAAGTTTGTTTTGGGAATATAACATAATAATAATATAACAAAGAAAATAAATTCCTTGGTGCTTTTTGTCTCTGAATAGTATGAACACTACATGACCGTAGAAGTGCAGTTGCCCCAAGACCCTTCAAAGAACACTAAAGTAGCTGCCGCGTGACCACCGGTGTGATGATCTTGTAACACTGTCGTCATAAGGGCTGTCATTGATACAAGCGGTATGAACAATATTTTTATCCAATCGATTATAAAATATCATTACCTGGGTAAAATAATGGAACCTCCAAAAATCCTCATTTTCCTGCACAAAACAGTCCCTTTGTTAAAATGGAAGTTCACAAATTGTTAAAATGTGTCAAGTCTAAACTCAAACCAAAGGTGTTATTCTCAAAAACTGAATATATCCCCAACATGTACAGTGTAGAATAAGGTGTAGCGTAATGGGCTAAGACTCAAAGACACCGTTGAAGTTATACAATTTTATTCAGTTCGCAGTTATACATATAAGTCATAACTCCAAGCATCACTCGGCGCTCCAATTTCAACTAATCTTAACACAAATTGACTTGGATTATGTAGTGTATAGCCAGACATGTTTATACATAACATACATAATTAGGTAAACTAATAATCGGCTTGTTCCGTGTATTATGAGACCCTCTTGTCAAAATATCAACCTTAAATTTAGCAGCTGTCAACCCGGAGTTAACTCATATGAACTACAACATGTTGACCGACTAATCGAACTTGCAAAAGTTAACATACAATGTTATAAAGGGATCGATGACTGAAGGGTCTGTTTATTGTTCGTCTGTATGTGTATATCGATGTATCGCCGGTGCTTGCCTTCGGATCATCGATATGCCTTGGGTCGTATTAATGACAGCTCTAGTCGTCATTCAAGAAAGCACTGGGTTTTTTAATCATATTCTGGCTGATTATGAGTTTGACTTATTTAGGGGTCTCCTAAAAAGTAGTTCAGTTATAACTTCAGATACGGTTTCTCATTGACCATATCAACAATATAGGATAAAGCCTGGTTTCCGGTATTACGTAATTAATTTAACGAATGTGTGCGAGATATTCTGAATATACGTCAGGGAGGGGGGGGGGGGGGGGGGGGTAGCTGCAAGCGTATAGAGCAACCAGGTACATTAATCGCGGTTATTTTTGCCAAAAGTAAGATTATGCGAAAAGTCTTACTTGAACACAAATACTATGTTTTAAGCCAGGTTTCCATAGAGTGTATTATTTCGGCGCTTTGTAATAACGACCCAAATAGGCGTCGTAAAATTGTTACAATGAAGTTGAAAACAGACGCATTTTTGAATAAAATTACCTTAAATCGATATTTTAAAGAGAAATGGGACTTCCAGAACTTCCACTACAATAATGCAATTGCATGTTTCTAGCCCATTTGAAAGATAATTAATGTGGTGAAAAAGATGGTGGCTGTCTTTTTGGTCAGCCAAAATTGTTGATGTTTTTTTTTAAAGAGACAGGGATACTTTTATGAGCTTCTTGTTAACCTATAAAACTAAATTCATGCAATTTAAGATTAGTGGCGTCAATAAAACAATACTAAAATCGAGGAAACTACGTTAATTAATACCTCAAAAGCAATATTACGTGCGTAAATGCGTAAAAATAGCTACCCAAGCAAAAAAATTCAGCACGTAAAATATTACGCGCTGAAAAACCCATCAATGGTAACGGCAACATGCAATATAGACACAAGTTACATATATAATAATCGGCTTGTGTTACATGCCGAAAAAATACGCTCTAAAACGCGTAGGTTTTTACGCTTCATGGAAACGGGGCTTAACTTGAAAAATGTGTATATTTTTCGCCATCAGAATATGGAATAAAATACAATGTTTTAAATCTAAAGCTTGTTTAGGATATCTTTTACTATAAAGCTTCATAACAAAGATGTTAAATGATAATGTACAATATTTGTTATATGTTCCGTGTTTAAAAGTTGAAAAAAGAATTATTTATACACTCTTCCTATATGCCGCCTTAGTTTTTGGCTGGTTTCATGACCGTAAATTCCTGATTCGAGAAAAAGGGTTTTATCCAGTAATGGCGATATCGAGAACAGCAGTGGTATGCGACGCTGTTCTTGAAACATTTATACATTTGGGTCACTATGAAAAATAAGTTAGTGTCAAGTCCTGCTTAGAGAGTTATTTACCTTGATTTATTAAATATTTCTGTCTGTCATCTACTAACTGGTAGAAATTTAAGTGACTTAAAATAAATATGTGATGATCCCCGTCAAGTTTGTTTAAGTTGGTCAATTTATTTTCCTTAAGAGTTATTGCCCTTGAGTAATTGTACAATTCACTCTGCTTGTCCATTCGCATTCCTTTCTTTGTAACTATAGCTGGTAGAATTACATTAAACTTGAAATGAACATGAGCACCCAATTACTGTGATGATAACCGTCAAGTTTTATTATTGGTCAATTTTCCTTAGAGTTATTGCACTTGATTTAATGAAGAATTCATTTTGCCCAATACTTTGCATTCATTTCTTTGTAATTAGCTGGTATAACTTAAAATGAATATAAACGCTCATACTGTGATGACCCCTGTCAAGTTTTTTATTGGTCAATTTTCCTTAAAGTCCCAATAAGATTTAAATTGGTGGTATTTTCTGACTACAAAGACTATCGAAAGATCTAGATATTAAATTAGACCAAAAAGGGTACAGAAGGGACCCATATCTGATCTCAGGTCGCTGTTCCTTCTTTGAGAAATAATCAACCGAAAACGCTAATTAGTATTTTGTCCTCCGTACAAAATACTAAATAGTGTTTACATTTAAATTTTCCGAAGTATTCCGAAAACTTCGTCAATGATCGGAAGTACGCACAAACGGGAATCTTTCACTTAAGAACTGACGCTAGGGATAAGAACTGGCCCTGTAACTTAAAACGAATTTTGTATGCTTTAAAATGATAGTATAATAGAATTTCGGGATTCATATGTGAATTTTAGTACAATTTGAACGATAAAAAACTTATGACCTATTTTGGGATAACATGCATGTATTAGTCCCTTTCAATAAGAACAGGCGCATAACAATCGATAGATACGAAGAGAACAGGCACTATAACTCAATAATAATGCGTACATATTAAGATGATTTAAAGGTTTTAATTGAAGCTGAAAGTATTTGGGGATTAATATGTAACTTTTAGGACAATTAGAATGATAAAACATAACTTATGACACAATTGTAATGTTGTTATCACCATTGTGAACGTCACTTCATGTAAAGTCAAGAATCGGCAATATCAGATCGGGTCTATGAAAATTAGACTAACTCGACTTTAACTCGTGTTTTAACAATCAAATAATATACAAATATTTTTGGTTTTTATTAATGTTTGTTTTTTAATTATAAGGCCAGTTCTTATCCCCAGTGTCAGTTCTTAAGCACTGGTGCCATTTCTTAAGTGTAAGATAGTGCAATAGGTGTGCTATCCATCCATTGGTTATCAGAAACTGGCGGAAATTTATCGGTAGTCTCCGAAAGTCACGGAGAATATGTTTAACGCCGTATTTTTAAACAAACCGGGCTAGTTATGCCAAGTCTCTCATCAAATCAGTAACACAGATTTGTGTTTTCTATATGAAGAAAATACGTCGTTCCGGAACCTTATTGTGGCTTTAAGAGTTATTGCCCTGGAGTTATTGAAAATTCTGTCTGAATTTCATGAAACTTAAAATAAATATGAACAGCCATACTGCGGAGATACCCCTCATGTTTTTTTAATTGTTGGGCTGAAATATATGTTTTTGTGTTGTAGCAGCTGATGGACGGTTGGTGCCCAAGCCTGTGATGGCGAGGGCTCCAAGACTCCCATGAAAAACACGCGCAAACGCTATTATAGCTTCCAAAGATTTTGTGGGGACATCGCGTAAACAAACTTCACATCATACAATTTTTAGCTTGACTTTTCGAGGAAAAAAATCGAGCTATTGTCGTGACAGGATTGTGTGCGTGTGCGTGAGCGTGTGCGTTGGTTAAGTTTATTTTCTCTGTCAATTACTCAAAGACTATGAAAGGTATCACCTTGAAACTTAATATAGTTATTCACAATCACAAGGGGAGTTCATACTGACTAGGCTGATAACACGTTGACCAATATTATCCAGTTATCTGCCCTTGTTTGGACTTTGTACATATAAAAGGTGGCAAATTTGACACATAAGCTGAATTTTCCCAAACACTATCAAAGCTTGCAACTTGAAAGTCAGTACACTGGTGGAATGTGATGACCTACATCTGTTGACAAGAGGAAACAATTCTAGTGCTGCACAACTACTAATATGTCTAAATTACTAACTTCATGTTTAACTGCTATAAAAGTTCATGTGGGTTTGTATCTGGATTTAAACACCAATTCCATTTACAGTGGAGTTTTTCAATTTTAAATAATCAATAATATGTCATAATTTCTCAGTATTCAATTTTTTGACCGGGGCCAAAAGTTATATGGAGCTTGGAGTAACTTATTCGTATTTGCCGGTTGTCCTCTTACTATTTCGTCCCCGCGATTCGCATTCTACCTGGTTCGTGAATGAGTTTATGTACAGCTGTGGAGTTATGGGTGTAGTGTTCTGTCCCCTGAGGTCATTTAATGTAGTTGTAAGTCCCCAACCGTTTTTTGACCGGAGGGGACTATTGGTTTGCCATCAGTCCGTCAGTTTTGGTTCTGACGGGAATTATGGTTGTTATGGCAACAGATACACTAAAAATAGCTTAAACCGGTAGCCGCCGTTTGAAATACGGTTAATTTTACAAAAACAATGCCTCCAATATCGCATATTTGAACATAAAATTATTAATAATTATGGTAACACACCCGGATTTCTGACATCACACAGGTCTCTTTCTCTTCATAATTATAAGTTCATTGATTTTATGTCTGCCCTTGATACTCAAAGAGGTGTTAGGCAAAATTAAATTTATATCAAACACAACTATCTGTCTAGATGTTTTGTTTTATTGTATTGTGAAATTGTGCATTGATCGCTGTTTACAATCACTTCAGCAGGTCAAAAATTGTGTACACGACTTACAATGGCATCATTAAAGATTCTTTTATCAACCAAAATATTCGCCCGACTAGGTTGTGTTTACTTTTTCATCCCTGGGGAAATAGTAGTCACGTGAACAACAACTTGTGATGACGTCACATTAAGTGACGTCCTATTTTCGTTCTCGACTTGGTCATTCCACAGTAAGGACGTACGAACATTTCCTCCGAGTAATTGTTAGGATTATGAGAAATTTGCTTGAAGAAAAGCTGGATGAGTTTATGTGTTCGGTACAATTATGCTGAAAGGCTTATTTGAGCCTAGGATCACGCATGGACGCAGCTCTGAGGATTCCATTCCTCTAAATAGTGGCCTCGTGGGCGCTAGTAATCCACCATTACTGTCACAGGTGCAAGGCGCTACTAGTAAACAGCAGCCGAATTTTAGGCATTGAAAGACAGCTTAAATTAGGTAAAAATTCCGGCAGATTTAAGACTTAATGATTCCAGACAAGGCAATAACAGGAGTGATCAGCCGTTGATGAACATTATCACTAAAAGTTGACGGTATTGTGAAACCACCATTAAACTGTTGGGTACTGTTGACGCCACCAGTTCGATTGATCAGCAGACTTTAGACAGTTTGTTTCTGATACAACACGCTCAGATAAAATATCTACAAGAAGAATTCGCTGCCTTGCTGGTGAATGGACAATTTGACACATCAACTGCCAAAATATTCCGCAGTCTTCAAAGGAATACTTCATGATTTGATCAGGGTGCTTAGTGCTCTTCGCTCAGCCGCAACTTTAGCAGCCGCTGGTAGATCAACGGGATCTAGTGACGACAGGGGTCGTCGTGGTCAGTCTTATTCATACGGTCGTGGTCGTGGACGTTCATCATTCTCGTATAGGCAGGATCGTGACGTTTTCAACAGTTTCGCTAATCGACAGTTTCCAAATAGGCGACAACAAAGGGAGGATAACTCTAACTCACAAGGTGCGGACGTCATGTAAGATTTATTTCCCTTGTATATTAAATGTGTCTTCTCAAGCTTCGGAATCACATAGACGCTTGGGAAAAATTGATGCTCCACAATACGTGATCGATTGGATAAACAATGGGATTGAGATACCATTTTCTACATCTGACAGTGTAAGTTATGAACTAAATAACAGACCTTCCAGTAAGAAAGAATGTTCATTTTTCAGACAGGAAATATCGCGACTTATTTTATTAAGCCAAAATGTGTTAACCCAATTCATTGTGAACCAAACAAGAACAACAAACTAAGATTCATCACTGATCTGCGGAGATTGAATTCATATTGTACTGTGCCTAAATACAGAAACGAGGACATAAGAGATATTATTACCTAGCACTCTATATAACGAGTAATTCGTTATTTTTGACTGTTTTATGTCTTAATGTTTATTTTTAGATTCAGGTATGAAACAGTTCATTGCCAGGAGGGCAACAGTTTTGACTGTTACACCCCTGGATGAACTGTTACCTGCGCACTACGATGCGCAATATAAATTCCTGCAAAAACACCATGCTAGATCTATAGCTTATTTTTAATATAACTCTTAAACAATGTTTTGTCCCTTTTTGCTTTATTACATGCCGATTTTATTTGTTTGATAATAAAATCATGGGGATAATGACAGTCTTGAATTTATAACAAAAAATATCCGCTATTGGTATGACAAAATGTCTTAGAAATATATTTTTTGTTTGTTGTATAAGTCGAACTTTACTGTAGTTATATAGAGTATTAGGTAATAAAACAGTTATTTCATGTCTGTTTTGGGTTAACAGTCAAAACTATTGTCCCTCGGTATCGGGGAAGACATTTTGAACTGTTGCCCTCGGCCTATCGGCCTCGTGCAACAGTTCAAACGTCTTCCCCGATACCTCGGGACAATAGTTTTGACTGTTAACCAAACAGACATGATATAAGTGTATACTGTTAATTTGTTGCTACCTGGAGATTTATTTGTCACAACCGATATTAAAGACGGTTTTTTCCATATTCCAGTTTCTGTTAACAGTAGAGATTTTTTAGGATTTAGATTTGATGACACTTATTTAAGATGGAAAGTTTTACCATTTGGTTTATGTGCTAGCCCTAATTACTTTAACAAAGTTGTTCGCCCAATTGTCACTTATCTTAGGTCCATTGGCTTACGTGTAACTGTATTTGTTGATGCCAGCGCATCATGTGCAACTGATCATGTTGAACAACTTATTCAGACATTGACTACAGCCATGTTCCGGTCCAGGATAAGAGCGGTAATATAGTGGAGACAAAATACAAAATTGCCGCTGGTTAGTGTAGTTTATACACCGTGAATTTGTATCACACTAGATGCTCACTTTTGGTGAACGGAAAATACGCGCAACAGTATCAGAGAACTGATTTGCCCAACATTCTAAGCCTCATTGAATCTTGGCTATACAGAAGTGGCTCGTCATTGACTCAAGTTAACAATTGTATTAAACATTTCATTATGAAATACAAATCAACAACAAAGCAACCGAATGTGGCCGCAATTCCTCAAATTATATCGACTGACGAAATGGTTATTCAAGAAATTACGGGTGAAAATCGCGATTCAGACTGCAAAAGTGTTAAACAGACATGTACAATTTCGCTACTTGATGAATCCGATGAAACCATATCTGAATCTAATATAAACATAGGAGCGACTTCTGTCGGGGATGGATGTTTTGATGAGCTACCTGGTGTACATCACGAGGAGCCACGTGCTAATGAATTACTAGGAAATGGAAGTGAATAGAACAGAACCGAATTTTTTGCAACTCAAACAGATGAACAAAATGTGCAGATGGTTCGCCTACGGGATGAAATATGTAGTATAAAAAAGCACGTTTCACTTATCAATGGTCAAGCAAAAGATGCCATATCATCATTAACAGACCGTACTGAACAGGTTAATACTAATATATCCAAGTATTCAGATAATGTGCGTACCAAGATTCAAACTATGGCTGAAACTATAAAAAACGTACAACATTCAATTACAAGACAAGTAAAAGAATGTACAAAAACCACAAATACTATGGCACCCACATGCAGCCAAACACCGCAACAGTATGATAGTAGAATTACCCGTATTCCGGTGAAAGTGCCGGTGCCTACTCTACCTCATAAGACACTATTAATCGGGGATTCCATTCTGAAAGGGATTAACAAGCGGGGTCTTGATGTGAATACATATATAGAGTGTGTACGTGGTGGAACAACGGGCTATATTGCATGGACTCTGAGAAACTGGGACATTAGCGTATACAAGACGGTAATTATCCATGTTGGTTGAAATTACGTAAACTACAGACACACCAAGTCGATCTGCTTAGATTTACAGAAAGCGATTGACGCACTCGGACAGAGAAATATCGCTACCTATCTCTGCACACTATGCCCTAGACAGGATACGGATATTGTACCTTTGAATACTGCCTTGAAACAGCTTGCCCTGGAGAAAAACATTAATATTATAGACCTGTATAGTTCTTTCGTATTTGGGAATGGTAACGTTGCAAAAAACTTGAACAACTTTGGAAGTAAGAATATTGTGGCATGTATAAATAGCAGCGTGACTATCATAAAACCAAAATCACAAACAATAGAATCCCCCAACCATAGTGCTACAAGAGAACAACCCATACGTCCAGTACAAAGCCCTCAAATAATGTACTGCAGCGTTTGTAATATGCATAACCACAGCAACCAAAACTGCAGACGACTTGAAAGGCACACAAATACACAGACCGGAAGTCAAAACAACATACAAAGCTTTCCAATTATGAAACGCCAAGCACCCGAAGAATGTACTGTAGTGTCTTTAATATGTATAACCATAGCAACCAAAACTGCAGACGGGAGAGGCATACAAATACACAGACCGGAAGTCCGAACAACAGCCAGCAATATAGAACTTGTGAAAAACCAAACGGATCTCGACGACTACCTTACTGTGTGAACTGCAGAGACTATAGTCATCATACCAGAAACTGTAAGTTAACAAACAATAGATGGTCAACTGCGTATGTAAATGAACATTACAACTACATGAGCGACCGACAGATGTCAGATAGAAATAACGCATAGGAGCTATCCGACAAACATTCAATATTGAGCCCAAATATTTATGAACACTTGATGTTATTTTGTGGTGAGTGTGGTGAACTAAAATGTACTTGTAAACAATCAATTTTAACTCATAAAGACCATTCTGTTCAGAGAACAACATCATTTAAAAAGAGTAAATATCAGGAAATTATTAATAAACAACAACTTGTAATTACCCTTCAAAAATGTATTAATTTTAAGGATATTATGGTTATGTTTGACACCAAAATAGGTCTAATTGCAAGGGCGTGTTTGAATGTAAATTTAACTGAATTAGTGAATAATCGTCAGAAAAACAAGGTTATAACTCTTGCGATATCTGCCGGAGAAACTCGCTGGAATTATGAAAATAATGTAAGTTGTAGTAATATAAATTCAATAGAATGTGCAGTTGTAAAAAGAGCTATAGTGTCTCAAACTTCAGCGCAAGCCAGCATATCACTATATACTACATTAGAACATAATAATTGTTATATTGCTAACTATCATACTTATATATCACATAACAGTGATCTTAATGATGTTATAAACTCTAACATGGCCAACTTATCATTGCGAAGCTGTGTCAGTTATAAAGCTCCAAAAGTCAATACAATTTTGGAACGTAATGAGAATATGTGTATGTTTGGTAGAGATAGGCAAGTAAAACATTCGATTAATGCAACCATGTTTAGCCCTAAAAAAGGGCTCCATGTAGCAAGTTTGAACATACAACACTTTCTCCCAAAATTGAACGAAATAAAATGTCAATTGTCGCAATATACATCTCAGATAATCCTTGGCTTATGTGAGACATTCTTATCAGTAAATATCAGTGACAACTCTTTGCATCTTAATAACTACACATTTGAAAGGAAAGATAGAAATTCATGTACTAAGGGTGGGGGATCCTTGTCTACATTTCAAATGACGTTCAATATACCCGTCGTTATGCCATAGAAAGTGACGAGGTAGAATCACTTTGGCTTCAAATAAATATTGCAAATAGTAAACCATTTTTCATAAATTTTGTTTACAGACCACCAAACTCGAAACAATGTTGGATAGATAAATTTGAAATGCAGCTTGATTTATTAGACAATTTAAAATCTGACATTTACATTCTTGGTGATCTCAACATAAATTACTTCCCAAATAAGACTGTTGATAAATATTCCAACAAAAGGTGGGAAACGTTAGTTAAAAATTTCGGACTTACACAACTGATATGTTGTGCAACAAGAATAAGTAAAAGAACTTCTAATATAATTGTTCACATCTATACGACACAACCAAGTTTGGCTAGTGAAGTAAGTGTGCCGTCATATGGCATAAGTGACCATTTACCTGTGTGTTTTACAAGACTGTACAAATCCGATATTCAAAAGAAAAACAAACATAATCATATAAAGTATCGGTGTTTCAAAAAATTTGATGAAACATGTTTTAGAAACAACTTAGCCTCGTCAAATATTGATACTATTGAAAATCTACATGATCCTAATGACTCATTACAGTTTTTATATAAAACCATCAATACTATATTGGATAAGCATGCACCGGTAAAGGTAAAACGTATCAAACGTAATACTCAACCAGAGTGGTATAATGAAGACATTAAAAGGGCCATTTTACATAGGGATCGACTGCTTAAAACGAAAGATTTTGACAATTACAAAATAAGTCGCAATAAAGTTACATCGATGATAAAAAAAAGTAAAAAGGCCTTTTATAACAATGCCGTTAAGGATAAGAAAAACTCCTCTGAAATATGGAAAGCACTTCACAGCATAAGTCAGCTGAATAATGCAAGTAAAGAAGGAGTGTTGATTCCAAAAACATTAATAGTAAAAGACCATGCCATTGAAACGCAGAATGTTATTTTAAATGTACTGAATGAACATTTTGTTAATATTTCAGATATGATATCAAAAACAAAATTTGTGAAAGAACATTTTAAACCTTTGCAAATGTATTTAGATGAAAGACTAAGGTATAAACAGTTCAATATGAAACATATAACTCCTTACGAAGTCAAATTGATAATTGACAAACTAGATGTAACGAAGTCAACTGGCCTAGATGGTATAGGCCCCAAGATATTAAAGAACTGTGGTGATTACATAACGACAGCTCTTGCTCATATTATAAATACTAGTATAAATCATAGTATTTTCCAGACTCGCTAAAGGAACCTTTTGTCATACCTATTTTTAAACAGGGTGAAAAGACAAACCCTTGTAATTATAGACCAATATCAATATCAATATTATCAACTATATCAAAGATATTCGAGCGACATATTGCAACACAGCTCCATGAATACTTTGAAACTAGCAATGTTTTACATCAAACGCAATCTGGTTTTAGGAAGAAACACTCTTGTCAAACAACACTTATACTTGGTTGAAGGACATAGAATCGGGAAAATATGTTGGAGCGGTGTTTCTAGATTTGAGTAAGGCGTTTGATCTTGTAGATCATGACATATTAATATATAAACTAAAATAATACCATTTTTCTGAAAGTACCGTGAGGCTTTTTGAGTCATACCTAAGTAACAGGAATCAATGTATTAAGATAAATAATTGTTATTCCGAAACTTTAAATACAAAATCGGGTGTTCCTCAAGGGTCTATTCTTGGACCTCTTCTTTTCTTAATTTACATCAATGACATCGGATTGAAAACAACGATGGCTAATATTGACCTATATGCAGATGATTCAACCCTTTTTAGCTCACATCACAATATTGAAGATATTAATATTCAACTAAACTTGAATAATATCAACAAATGGTGTGATATTAATAACATGGTTTCAAATCCGTCTAAAACTAAATGCATGGTACTTATTTCTTAAAATAAATTAAAAAATGCAAAGGAAATGAAATTGTACATAAATAATATGCAAATTAAAAATGTAGAAACCCAAAAAGTACTTGGTATATATATTGACAACACACTGTCGTGGAAATATCAGATAAACAGTGTCTCAAAGAAACTTAACTCTAAAATAGCTTTATTGAAACAAATACGGTACTATTTAACTGGTGAGATGCAACAAATGTTTTATAATTCTTATATTATGCCAACAGTTGATTATGGTTGTACGGGGAAAG
Source organism: Spisula solida (assembly GCA_947247005.1). Taxonomy (NCBI): domain Eukaryota; kingdom Metazoa; phylum Mollusca; class Bivalvia; order Venerida; family Mactridae; genus Spisula; species Spisula solida. The sequence continues at coordinate 52,797,302 of OX365951.1, forward strand.
GGGACTAGATCTAAAATAGAAATCAACAGAATCACAAAAATTCAAAAACGAGCAGCCAGAATTATTTTAAGAAAACCTGTTCGAACAAATACAAACGTCATGTTTAATGATTTACAGTGGCTAAATTTTGAGAACAGATGTGCATATCATATTGGGCTACTTGTTTTTAAATGTCGACATGGTTTAGTACCTAAATATATGTCTGAATTTGTAACTTTTTCATCTAACAATACGTACAATTTGCTCTCGATTGAAAGGAATGATCTTGTTCAACCGAGACCAAGGACAAACTTTTTAAAGGACACATTTGCATTTAAAGGATCTCAAATATGGAATAATACTCCACACAATATCAGACAAAGCAATTCTTTAAAAACATTTAAAACCAAATATAAGAAATTGCTCCTAGAAAGACAAAATAATTGAGACTCGTCAAACTATGTACTGTTTGTACATTGTATATTTTTATTTAGTCTCTTCATCAAACGAATAGTTCATTGTTAATGTATGTTATTATGCATGAATGTGAGTCATAGTAATATGATTCAAGTGAGTGTTTGTCGGAAATGCATACATGTATGTTTTTGTTTTGCTTTTGTTTTATTCTTGTTAAAATGTTATTTCAACGAAGGCCGCATTGGAAATAAGTGTATATTATGTATGTAACTTAATGTGTTTTCACCTTCGGTAAATAAAGTCTTTATTATTATTATTATTACAGTCTATTAGATATATTGGTTATTCTATCAATATTACTGACAATAATATACGGGTCAATGCCATGTCTTTGCGTACATCCAAGCTGAAACGCAGTATTCGTAAAGTTCTTCAGCTCAAAATAATCACTGACGGTTTTCTGGCCAAAATTTGTGGTCAGTGTATATCCGTATCTTGGGTCGTTACCCCTGGTAAGCTTTTCCTCGAAAACGCATACAGATTACTTGCTACTCGTGACTGTTTGTCTAGTCTGGTTACTCTTACCCCTGAGGTTATACAAGAACTTGAATGGTTGTTAGGGTCCGTTGATTATTGGAACGAACGAGTAATATGCAACGAATCAGTACAAGGTCAGATAGTTACAGATGCCAACCACCTCGGGTGGGGAGCAATTTACGAAGGTCAAGTGGCCTCTGGGGACTGGAACAAGATAATGTCCTTCCTATCATCAAACGAGAGAGACATGTTTGCTATACTAATGGCCTTAAAGGCATTTTCCAGTCTAATTCGGGGAAAAACTATACAGATTCTGAAAGACAATATTTCTGCAATGGCATATGTAAACCATATGGGGGGTCCAAGTCCTTCCCTCACCGAATTAGCAATAGCAATATGGGCCGAAGCAATAGAGCATGGCCTCACAATCAAGTGTGCACATATATCAGGAGTCAACAACCATGTTCGGACTACTGGTCCAGAACCCCCGACAAACACAATTGGATGCTGCATCTAAATCTGTTCAAATATATAGACCGTCTTTGGGGTCCGCATACCGTAGAACGCTTTGCAAATTGTCAAAATTGCCTAATTCCCAGATTCAACAGCCGTTATTGGGAACCGTTGTCAGAGGTAGTGGACGCACTTTCAGGTCAATTGGCAATCAGAGAACAATTTCGTCAACGCCCCGTTCTGTCTTCTCAACCAAGTATGGGATGTTGTACAAGCACAAAAGGCATTTGCAACAAGAATTGCCCCAAGATGGATAGGTCAAACTTGATACCATCGTCTAATCAAAATGTCCATAGCCCCTCCATTGAGGCGACCCAACAGTCCAAGGGTATGTCGGTCAATGGGAGTAGCGGAACCTTGCCGCAATCGAAAATGGGTCCAATTTGCTTGGAGAATTTATGGTGGGATAAATTAGAGCAGTATTGCTGGTCTTCTGACGCTTCTAATCGTTTTCAGTTCTGTATTGCCCCTAGTACTTTAAGGTTATATAACAGATGTTTAGTCGGTCACTGCAGCTCTCCCATGCTGTAGCTGTGATCTTCCTCTTTGAAGATTATCTCAGTAATTTTAATTTTTGTAAAGGGTAATTTCTAATTAATTCTGATGTAAGCTGAAATTATCATTCACTAAATCTGTTTTTTTCAAGGTCTGTTATAAGTCATGTGTGGTTAACTTTGATGCTAATGTAGAAGTGGCAATATAGAACTTCTGATGCAGATTACAGGTTAGTTTTGCTACAATGAATTGTACACCATACTATTTTAGTATTCAATTTTATAATTTCAGTAGCATACTTGTGCGTTTGGTTATTAATCATTGATATCTTGAGAAAAATGTAAAATGTATACATAATGCATAATTATTTTAGAATTAAAATAATTATATTTATTTTTCGAGATTCCCACTAATTCGTGTTGGCTACGTACCAGCTTTGTTCGAAAGGCATTAGTCACACCTGGTCGGTTTGGCTGGGTACTGTTTTATCGCTGTATGACAGCGTCGTAATAGGGTACAATCCGAAGGTATATATACAGTAAATCTCGTGCACCGCGTACTTGTTCAGTTACATCCAGACAGTTCGTTAGTATTTTTCTAATTGTTTGGTGTGGTTTCAAGGTCAACAAATCTGGATAAACGGCAAATTTGAACACTTTTGATGTGAGGTAGATAAGGGTTGAAAAGGTAAGTAATGTGTTTTTGTTTTGTAGTTCTTACATGACTAGTGGAACAGGTTTTATGTGCACGGTTTGGTAAATTTATAGAAACACATCGGAGTCGGATTAGTCGGAAAGGGTCGAGTCGACACTGGGATTGTGTTGACTCGTAGTACCGTTATTTCAACATGTCAGTATTGAAAATTGATGTATATTGATTACTAGTATAATAATTTATTGGTTTAATAGTGAAGCGGGTCTTACATCTTTGTCGCCTCACTTTACTAATTTAACCGTTAAGTTACTGGTACCATTAATACTTTGTCTTAAGTACAACGGCACAGCTTAGTGAGTTTGTATCGGAAGTGAAATGCTTTGTTTGGGCAATATGGTTGACTTATAGTAACTTATACATTGTCCAATCAGAATTGGCATTTTAAGTAATCAAACATGCTTAAAGTACGGTAGAGTAAACACACGAGGAATGGTTAGCGAGAGGCCAATGTTCTCTGCTATGCTTTATATAACACACGGTAAGGCAACGTGTTGAAATTTTATTTTTATTTATTGTTTATGGGACGAATTACATATTTTGTTTCAGACCGTGACAAAGGGGTAACTGGCGTATATTACCAGACAGGTGGTTTAAATTAGCGGACTCGTTTTGACTGATCATTTCTTTTATAATTTGCCACTGTGGCGTTCGGCTGATTAGACACTTGGATTGTAAATATAACTTTTTTGTCAGGGGTACATTTTATTAGATTTATACTGATACACTCGTACGTAGTGTATACAACTCGCGGTGTACCACGGTAATCACGATCAAGGCTCCTCTTCTCGTTCCGGGGACCCGACTTGGAATGAGGTGCTTCTGATAGGGAATCTAAATTGGTTGAGACTTAACGATGTACTACGGAAAGGTATCATATTGTTGATCAGTGAGTGTGTCTGTTGTGTAGTATTAGGTTTTGCCCTCCTCTAATGGTAATTCCTAGGTTGTTGATATTGTGTACACATGGTCACGGCTCGTGGCCCAGTAAGTTGGTTATGTAATCACTGCCACGGCTTGTGGCACAGTAAGTTGTTTGTGAAATCACTGCCACGGCTTGTGGCAGTAAGTTGGCATGATGCGATCACGGCTTGAGTGTCTCACGGTGGTCTTGCATCCGGGCTGTACATTGGATCAGCACGGGTTGCGGTCCCTTTCATTTTCCAGGAACCCGATGGCGGGGGGGGGGTCGCGATCTGACTGTCGGTTGATTTACAGCTTGGTTGGTGTCTTACATACAGCCATAGCTTGTGGCTCGCACTGTGGAAGTCGTAGTACATCTCAAGGGTAGTAAAGTAATCAGTGGGAGCATAATCAAATTACGTATAACGAATCCGTTTTCCTTTCGGTCGACGGGATTTACAGACATAAACGGGTACACGGCATTGTCTTATCCACATATATATTATACGACGAATTATTTAGAAACCATGTTAGTGTGTGATTAAATCGAATATTACCGGAAATGGTGTTGTCTTCATATCGAGTAATAAAATAATGATTTATTAAAGATGGTGTAATTTAAGATTTACTTTCTCTGTTGTATAGAGTTTTGCTTATATTTAAAACATCATTTAACAGGTACTGTTTGTATAAAGTGGTTCACATTGAGTAATATATTTGAAATGGTCAACATGTTGTTTGTTTCAATTACAGGGTTTGATCACAAGCTATATTGTCGCACTGATACTTTGGCTGTGGAGTGACTTGAAGACCCGACATCTAACTTGACTGTTACTATACTCACAATGGAAAATGAAATACCTTCTTCGATAAAACTTCTAAACCACTAGAAGGGTTAAGGTACTTGAAGCAACTATTTATCTTTATGTTTATTAACCCTTTACTCCATAGAGATAGATGATGCATATTCATGCAGATTTTTATGCATTTGCCTCTTTCCGTGCATAATGGATGATGCAAAAAGATTATATTAAGTCAGACCGGGAAGGCAACACTTTTCTGGGATGGCAGCACAGAAAACATTAAAAACACACAAAGCACTGAAAACACGGCATCCCGTCCCAAAGGTCCGCCGCCTAAGCCAGTCAAACCAAAACGGAACGAGAGCCATGTGACGAGAAAACAACAACCAGACACCACACACCACAAGGACAATCTACAACATGTGTACATGCAATTTTGAAAGATACGAAGCAGCCTTCTGTATTGCTTGCAATTCTTAATGACTTGTTTATTACGTTATATCTCGATTTGTTCAATTACGTCATTTTACTAATTGAAAGTAGGTCATCCGACTATACGGGCCTTTCAACGTTTTAATACTGTTATTTAACTTTTGAGACTAAAGGATGCAATAACTATGTAGTTCATCAGTTTTACTGTTGTAACCAGGTCATTCAGCGTAGGCATTCTGCCTTTTGTCTGCTGAATCATTTCTATTCAGCTTTTAAACAGCTTTCTGGCAGCTAAAACTAGGCATTATAGTCCTTTTGCTGTGGAAACTGGGTCATTCAGCTAGTTATAATTTATTATACTTTTCGACAGCTTGGACTTTGGCGGATCTGCGCTTGTTTAGTTGGGCATTGTGTCTTTATGTGTTTTATGTTTCCTGAGTTCGGTTGGTTCAGTTGGGAATTGTGCTTTGTGTATTTGAATGTTTTCTGTTCTCGGCTGGTCCTGTTCTGCCTTCCCTGTCTGACTTAATATAATCGTTTCTATACAATATTTACAATAGTTATGCCCCTTTTCTGACTTTGAATCTTTACTCAAAAACGTCAATTACTCACATACTATCAAAGGTATCCACTTGAAACACAACATAAATATTCTAAATATACTATCACAAGGGGAGTTCACACAGACAAGGCTGGTTAACATGTGACCTATATTTATGAGTTATCTGCCTTTGTTACTCTTAGAATGAGATGAGCAAGGTTACTATTAAGTACGAGAAAGTCGATCGTCCAGCTCGTAGGCGCTACTCTTGTTAGTTTTGAGTCTCGGCTTCTCTGATGGGCAAATACCTAGTAAACATTGATAATGTTGGCTTGTTTAATTCATCATTTGAATCTTATAGACAATTAAATAGTAACTTGAATTAAAATGGGAATTACAGTTCATATGGCGCTGTTAATCATTTGTTGTGGTCTGTGGCTGCTTAAATGTGCATTCGTGAAAATGGACGTGAACAGTACTGTTAATCTGTAAGCCGGGGGATATTAATTCATTGAATTTGTTTTGCCTGTGGCAAATGAAATGGAGCTAATTTTCTCCATTTACAGAACACACTCGTTAATAACTTTACTAATTTATTTTGATCTATTATCAATGGATGAATGAATTCCCTTTTTAGGCATTGCCTTAGTTCATATTATGTTATATTAGTCACATTGATACAGTTTATTTGCGTTAACATTTTGGGGTGCTATCACCTCCTATATTATTCAATATACTGACATCTTAAACGATGCGACATAGTTATGAAGACTAAAAAACCGAACTGTTGTATATTTTACTTATTCGATGCTTTGTACATGTATCCGACTTACAATAAAGATTGTGCTGTATTGTATTGTATTTCATAATGATCATGTCATTTAAATTAATTAAAATACAGAGTATGAAGCACAGCAGAAAAATGAAGAACACATCACACGTACATGTAACCTGGGTACTCATCCTTGTAGGCTCTTGGTATTGTGATAACAACATTAATTGGACATCGTGGTTGTTGGCAGCATACGCCTGGAGGAGCGTCGTCCAAACGACATATCGATGGAAGATTAACCCAGTTCAAGCATCTGAAATATATAAATATAAACTATTTGTTAAGTTAGATGCAATCGAACTAATTTCGTCTATGTCAACTCATCCTGTCCCTATTGTTCACATTGCCCTGATTGTCTATATTTCCGTATGCAAAATAATTAGACTTGTTTAATAATTACCAAAGTAAAAGTTTAAAAGAGATCAATAAAAATAAGCAGATGACACAAACACAAATATAGATTTTGAAATTAAAACCTTTCTCTTCAAATCGTTTGTAGATACTGTAAATTCCCGAACTCGATTAACAAAAGTTATATGAGTATGATAACTTATGATAGATCCTCTATATTCCATGACTTCACAATTAGCACAAGTGTTGTGTGCATACACTGTATATTGGCGTGTCTGCTTACTAACTGACTTGCTGATGCACCAAAGAGATTTATTACAGCGGCCCTTGAGGCCACATGTCATTTGAACGCCTTAAGTGAAGTGTCTATGGAGGGGCATGCCATAGTTTATTTAAGGAATAAAGCAAAACTATCCGAAATTTCACTTGAAACTCAAGGCGATTGAGACCATGTATCTGAACAGCAGCTGTCTGCAGCTGCATAAGCAAAGCGCTTCCCGGTCAATGATAAAGATAGTTGGGCATGGATTACACCCCGTAGAGAACGAATTGCTAGATTCACAGAATCATGGTATTGATACATAACTAATATTTTTCAAATTTTTTGGAATTCGTTCCGCACATAACACAAACAAAGAAAAAGAGGATATTTGTTAGTTTAAACTGAATACGATTGATATCTCAACATGACATTTATTGTGGTAAAGGTATAGTTGGTTAGGTTACATTAATCGGTAGTATCAGATTAACGTGTATTTGAATTATTTGGACGGATAAATTTAAACATAGACCGGAATAAATTCAATCTGCATCCAAACTGCCAAAAAAAACATCCTAAACAATACAAGTAAACTATCTGACCACAGAAAACTGTCTGACTTGTCTCTACTTACACAGCTGTACAAGCATAGAATCCTTGGTCAGCATTAGAGCATATACAACTTTGGCTACATCCATCGTTCCATCTCTGATCCTGTGTGTAATATTGTCCTTTGTAAGTACAGAAAGCTGAAACTGCAATAGTGATCAACATGGTGGTTAACTTGACTACATATATTCTTATTCTACACTAATAGTTCAGTACGAAATAGTTTTGAAAAACAGTGTTTCGTATCAACAAGGAACAAATCGTTTACCTGAATCGGGTCAAGTTATACTCAGGAGAAAAATAGTTCCAATAGTTCACCAAGAAGAGTAAACGCATAGTTATTATTTTATTAAATGTGGGGATCGTGTGCAATAAAATCCACACTTTTTCTAGTGGTGCACATGCACTTATTCTCTTTCTAGTTTCTATGACTTGTTCGAGAATTAAAAAATACTATAATGAACTCATAAGGATTCACATTCCGTGTACCCTGACAAGACGTGTTAACCGGAATACTCATGTGTTAACAAACGGCAAAAAATTCAACATTCATGAGGTTAGGTATTGTGTGCCTGTTTCATTTAGTTTGTGTCTTCATCAGTAAAACGACAAACTTGTACGTGTGCAGTGGTTCTTTCTCGACACGGAAGTGTATTTTATCGATCAAAAACGTCACATTAGATTTTAAACTTGATAAATGGGTCAAAAGGTTTTGTCTTTAAAAAATAATCAAAATGAGAAAGCTCATATTTTGTGAATATGTAGTGAAATAATAGTAGCACATTTATTCGCATTGATGTATGCACTGATATCAGTATCTTTCTTGAAAATGATTGATTGTCCGCGATAAGTGGCATAAAATGGATAATGCACAAGTTTTACGGTGAAATTGTCTAGAGTAGACGGATACTGCCCTTGTTGCTCATGGTTTCAAACAACATTTTCAAGACACAATGTTCATACAACAACTCTCGTCTATCTATATCAAACATGTATTTAGCTTTAATTCCACTGATCTGCTGAATTTAATATAAATCCCCATATAATATGTACCATCTTCTGTTAGGCTACACCAAACATATACAAGGTATCTTGTCATGGACGTACATCTGGTGCGTTCGTTCTTTGCTTTTTATTTCACAGAAGCGCTATTTGTACGTTTTCCTTTTATGTAGTGAGGGTATTTTTAATCCTTTTTACCATATTTTTAAAGCAAATCGGCCTATAAACATACCATTAGCCATTTACATGAATCAGAATAATATGGCCTAGGTAACATAGACACATACCAAAGTAACATACATATCAACCAAAATCCAAAGTGTGAATAGCAGTAATAAGATCTTATCTATATCAGCCGATTGCCGGTGTGGTGTAATGCAGTCACATTGATCCGGGTTAGACAACCTTTTTGGGGGCTGTTGCAATAGCTGAGTGGTCTAATAAGTAAGTACGTCGCATGTTCACAAGTGGTTTGAACCTTATATTTTAAAATCACATAGACGCTCCGTTTCACGAAATAGTATCCAACGCGTACCACGAGTTTAACAAATATAAAGAAAGCATTATAATGGCACTCGATTTAACATCTCGCTGAAGACGTTTTTTTCCATTATTATTATTATTTAATGTTTGTATTCCACTATACATCAAACTGGATTCCAGAGATGCCGTGTGGCTACTTTCAGTGTACTGAGGACATTCAACGGATTTTCCATAAGATAATGGCAAATCGGACAGGGAATGGAGGACAAAACAAACAGCTGGGCACGGAACTCACTGTGGGTGCCTAGAGGTAGGACACGCGCTTTTGGATAGGTAGTGGTCCCAGGTTCAGTTTCCTTCTGCGCCACTGCTCATTGTCTCGGAGCAAATATAACAATAATGTTCAACTCGACCATGGTGTGAATTGGTACCTGTGAGGGCGGTGTCTGTTCATGTTCGATAGTCATGGTCGTCGCATCTCGATGTTGTCTGCACACAAACATACCAGAAGAAAAGTACAAATGTAGTTTCAATATTGGGACTCGAACGCAGGTTTCCCTATGTAGCCCAATGACTAGGAGAAGTTTAATGTCGCAGGGTAGCTGGGTTGCTGAAGGCCGCGGCCCTCAAAAGATGGTAATTAAACGTAACGTAACATACAACTACAAAACACAATACGCCACAAACGAGATTTATCCTTTCAATTATCCTCTTGTTTAACGTCTGATGTTATCTCCGTTTGAATGAAATCTGCCATTTGCAAAAATGTCTGATTATGAGACAAATGTAATGTTAGTGCAATTTTATAATTATATTTCCCACTGCGGTATTCCGTAAACCGGATATTACTAGTGAAGGTGAGTAATGTTATCGATGTTTGCGACATTATAATGTACACTATGATTAGTTCAGAGGCGATATTTTCCAAATTACTGACTACTTACATCATATTATAAATATATAGTTATAGGTATTTTTCGTAGAAGTGTTCAAATTACTCAATAGTTGTCCGCTGCTCATTCGCAAATTAAATTCATTCACTTTAAATGCGTTTGGAATGAGCGTATTACCCAGCTGGATTTTCTTGAACTGGGCATTCTGTTTGTACTGAACATAAATATCTTGAGTCAAAATTTTAGAAAAAATGATAGAAGTACAACAAAGATACTCGCTGAAATACAAATGTAGATATAAGTTCGTGAACAGAGTATTGATGTTTACTGTGCAGAGTATGCACATTAGCTCACGCTTATTTAAAAAGGAAATCAGCAAAAATAATACTCAGTACCAATTTAACATTATAAAAATTTGTTTCCCTAAATAATGTTGCTTGCTATGAATCCCGAAAGAGTGAATTGGAATATTTGAGTGCTGAGTGGTTGTAATTTTGAGCAATAATTTAAAGTGTCCATATCACAGTTACATTTGTTTTCAAACTGGTGTACCTACATGTATAATTATTGTATTACATTTAAAATTTCGAGGGATGCTCGGACCCACCTCAGGATGTGTCGTTCCCGCATGTGTAATGTACATCTAGTTCTTCAATTTTCAACAGATATAGGCAAAATAAGTAATATTTACCAAATAACTCTGGCTATACCTCGCATTTACTAAATTTGCGTGTGCAATATGCCGTACACTGTACAGCAATACTACGTTCACCAGTGAGCAATACTAAAGCAATATTATGTACACTAACATTTTCATCTATTCTCAAAATGCACCGTTATGTATTACTCCTTTCCCGGTTAAACATTAACTTGGTCACTGGGATGTTCTTTTGCTCGATTAAAGCTGTGTGGTTTAACGTGGTCACTGGGATGTTCTTTTGCTCGATTAAAGCTGTGTGGTTTAACAGGAATATAAACAAAAACATCTTTATTTGACAGACCGAGCATATTTTTTTGCGTGAGGAACGATACGAGTTTGGTTCTTTAAATGCTGTTTAAGTACTCCCTGGACATTTGCCGGTTTTCAGGGACTAGGAAAATTATTGAAGTAGATACTTTTGTGTGAAATTTACATTCAACACACCAGAAAGACAAAACAGCGTCTCTGAACATACCCTGTTGTACACTTGAAGGTTGCGAAACTGGATTACATTACTCACCTTTCTAGCAATATCTGGTGTACTGTAAACCACAGTGTTTCCGCATTCATGTTGACGGAAAAGGCGGGATCGACACTTGTATTCAATATAATATTTTCGATAGCTAGGCGAATAATGTGTAGATGGTAGCCCGATAGGCATCGTTCAATAGTGGGCTTATGAGTACTCCAAGACAACATACAGCAGGGCGTCTTTTTTACATTTTGGGAGAGCGCTGTTACCAGGGGTTATTATTTCTAGGGGACTAGTGGTATCACGTGGGGCCTACTCGCAAGTAAAGTCGCATGGAAAGTAATTAATAAAAAGTGATATTTGGGTTCTCATGAGCGGATTAAGCAGACGCACAGTATAGAAAGAACAATCTGGATTCTCATGTCGTCAACTCTGATGGTGATAACTGGTAGCTCAATGCGCTTTTTACTCGATTTATGTATCTAGTGTAAGAACTATGTGGATTTCATCCCAAGAAAATGTTATCTTATCAATTTAGGCCTGCATTTATCCATGAAACAAGTATTAAAACAGCCAACACAGTCACTATAATAATTGTTTTACATTGTAAATATGCAGTATCTACGGTATAACTCGTGCATTATCCATTTTATGTCACCAAGCGCGAGAAACTTTTAGGCAAATACCGATGCCAGTGCATACATCAATGCGAATAAATTTGCTACTATTATTTCACTACATAGTCACGAAATTTGAGTTTTCTCCGCGGTCAATAAGTATGTTTGATTATTTTTAAAGACTAAACTGCTGATTTTTTGACACATGTATCAAGTTTAAAATCTAATGTGACGTTTGTGATCGAAAACAAAAATATCACCGTGTCGAGGGAGAACCACTGCACACTTTCAGGGTCGTCGTTTTAATGGTGTAGACACGAAAATAAATGAAACAGGCACAAATACCTAACCTCTCGAATGTTGATTTTTTTGCCGTAGGTTAACACATAAGTATTCAGTTTAACACGTCTTGTCGGGGTACACGATGTTGAAGCATCACCCAGAAGAAACAGTAAGGAACACTCGTCCTGCCTGCGCATCAACCAGAGCCCGTTAAAACATATAGAAGGAAATATGATAATATGCATTTTTATGATTGTGTTTCGCTTTGCACCTATGTACAATATAATCAAGATTTTCAAAGCACTTCATATAAATGGATATAAATCGTAGATATACTTTGGCAAATAGGATATAACATCTTTATTTTCATTTGACAGTAGCTATGTTTGATAAAATCATAGTGTAATGGCAATTCTGAGCATGATCTGATGTTTAGATTTTAAGATACAGTGTATTTACAATGTACACGATTTGTTGTATCGCAAATGACCTATACCGACTGACATGCCATTGTGGTGATATAGAAAGTATAACCCCCAGCTTCCGTTTTCTATTGGTCAAGTCATTTGCTTACGGAGTGGTAGGTTATTATAGAGCGGTCTTGTGAGCGGTTTTACATTGCAGTGTGTTTTGAAAATGAGCAGGATTGTATTTATCTCCCCAAACCACTATGCAGTCAGAGACATCAAACATTCACGCCAGGGGTGGTATTTAATATTGATCTTACTTTACTTAAGGATAATGACATCCAATCACATCACACCATATTGAACTCTTGGCGATATGATTGGCTATCCCTATTCTCAAATTAAATAAGATCAATATTGAATACCTTCCTAGAATGAGGGGTCGTCACAAGTTTGGATTCAGACGGCATAATGAAACTTATGTAATTATTACACTATTTCAGAGAAGACAGAACATATTAATATAGTGAATTTCTCACCTGGAATCTGATGTAACTCATGTTTCCAATAGTCAGGTCCATCTATCTGCAAACTCCCACAGGTTGGTGTAGCACAACACTCACCATCCACTTTCTGTAGTTCGCAGCCAGGCGGCAAGTTGGTATACATAGGGCATCTGATATAACCAAAATTTAGAATCTTGTCAAAACATAGCATAATATTAAGGCTAACACACTAATTATGAAATAATGAATACGTAGCTATGTTTTGTTGCGTAATAAAATAAAGGCACGTGTTTGGATGCGTAGTAATTAAATCACGAGTGCGTAGCACGAGTGATTTGATGTACGCATTCAAACGAGTGCCTATATTTTATAATACAACAAAGCACAACTCCTATTTATTATTTCGATTCTAACATCGCCAATGCTCTGTCATTTATAGCACAACAAAACAGGTTGACGTCAAACTACTTTCTTTCCTAGGAACGTTACCGCCACCGTTACGTCATTTGTCATAGCATATTAAGTCAAACGTGACGTAATCAATCAGCTATATTTTATCGCGGTAATAAAATATGATAGGCTCAATATACGAAAAGAAGGCAAAACTCACGTGCTATGTTAGAATGAAGTTTAACTCGATTATTCAGATCAATGTTTATTACCACTGCCTTTTTTATTGGATGAGAACGTTGACCTATGTTTTAATAGAGATAGTTTAATATTTCATTGTTTGTACGAGAGGTGTTCAACTTATATTTGAACAAAAATTGAACATCTAATTTGTCATACTAACACAATAAAATCGATTTATCTGTATTGAACCATGTAAGAAAATGTGTTAAGTAGTATATACACTCATTTTGTATCTTATTTGCATTATTTTTCTAACGAAAATCAACAATCTTTTAGAGGGCATCGTGTTTTTGTTATTTTAAGAAAAATTGCCCCTATAGAAGCATCTAAAGTGTTGGTAGATTATGAATTACCCATGTCCGTGAAGGCAATCAGTAATATTTGTCATATGAAGGGTGATATTCGTTCACCGGCTTGTTTTGGCGAAATGGCACAAAATATTAAAAATCACCAAAAAATGGCCGAAACCTACAATCGCAATGTCCATTGGTTCTGTGATATCTAGGAAAATACCATAACCCAAAGTTGGATTGTTGCGAAGTTGTAAGTATCAGTAGTAACTTTCAATCGTATTATTTCAGAAAAATGCGGTGTTCATTAGCTCAATGCCAATCAAAACAAAGCTCGCAGACAAAGGTCATGGAGGCTGTATATGCCACTACGGAACAGTGATTGGAAAAAATGTGTCGCCCCTGAGGAGTTAATGTTTTATCATGACGTGGTTTTATGTTTGATGTTATGGAAAAGCGGAAGTCAAAATGATTGAAAAGGGGACAAAAGTGAACGCATATTTTGTTTATGCAAATGGTTTAAAAGTTTATTTTCTTCAAAAATGTTGCAAGTCATTTTGCTGGTGACATACAAAAGACAGGGTGTTTCATCAAACTGAACTACCTGTCGCCCTACAAAACATGTCATCAAATACCTTATGAATTAGACTGGGAATTATATTATACCCAAACAGTGGATACGGAAGTCTCCTGATGAAGCACCAATAGAATTTAAAAGTCTAGAGAATATTGAAACGTCGATTAGAGATGGAAATGGTAAATTTCAGCTATTGGAGGTTTTGGCCTTCAAAAACACAAAATAGACACCCTTTACGTAACAGTTGATTTTGTTCTAAGGGTCTTATATATACATTCTACAATGGTTGTTAATATCACTTGGCACATTACTGCACACATCTGAATAGACCAAATTCGATTTATTTGTGAAATTCATGAAAATATTTGATGTTCAATTTTGTTCAAATATAAGTTGAACACCTCTCGTATACAGGTGACAGACCTACATACTGTCGATACAATAAGTAATACTAATGAGGGAACTATCCCACTCAAAAGAATAGGGGGATTATGTATTATACAATCAGTTCAATCAAAATAATTAAATACAGGGATAATGTTGATAAAATACCGGAATTTCGGATGATACCATAGTATACCGCACACCTCTATTTTAAACATTTGACATCTAATTGTGACTTTGATATTTGCGCTGAAAACCAGGCACTTGTGCATGCCCCACCGTCTTGGTGTGATGAATATATGTACCAAGTAATTCAAACAAGTGGGCTGAGATGTCATTGTACCACTCACTGCACATATGCACATTAATCTAGAAGAACCATATTCAAACTGGACCTTGAATTCGGTTGGGTTCTATGTTGCTTTCAATTATGTATCTATTTTAGAATGGACCACCCATGGAACATTGTAACCATTTTGTAATGAAATCCACCCAGTACTTTCAGATACAAAAATATGATATTATATATAAGATGAGCCCCGCCAACAGATTTCCAGAACTCGTTTAAAATAAAAATGATGGAAAGGGAATATAACATACCGGTTTTTACATCTGTAATATCCAATGGACGCATCTTCACATGTGCAGTTATAATCACAACCAACATTCCATGTCTCTCCCTGTGTATAATTCTGACCCTTGTACTCACAAACTGAGGAGCATGGAAGAATGAGGCATAATAACGTACTCAGAAAAGCGTTTCCAGAACACATGATTAACAGTATGGTCGTGAATTGAATCAGGAACGTCAAAAGTATAATACACTCGATCACCGTATCACTGTAAGTCAATCATGATCAGTTAGAATTCAAACATGCGTGGGGCGTTTAATATACAATGTCCATAATATGAACTAAGGCATGGCCTTTAACGGAGATTTTTTCTTTCTTAATTAATAAATTAATGTAGATTATATGTATCTATGTATGTACAGTTTACATAAAGAAACATGTATACATTTTAACTACAGTCATGTACTTAAGGAGCTGAAAGACCTGAGGTTGTTCAAATGTATGTCATTCTGATCACCCCGGCTTTATGCATTGCAATATTTAGTAGACAAACTGAGATGGCCGTACTTTCACGATTAGAATTAATGCATGCAGGGAAAGAACAAATGAAATTATGCCACATTATTATTATTGCATTGACAATAAACATTTTATATGTTTACGTCAAATAAAATATTGAAGTTGAATTGAAGTTGAATAGTTTTCTGCAGCCAGAAAATTTACTGGTATTGCTTAGGATGTGGTTTTTTTTGCAGTTAGGATGCTGAGCAAAAAGATAACATTAAGTCGGACAGGGATGGCCACACTCTACTTAACCAGTCGAGCACAGAAATCATACAAATATACAAGGCACAATGCCCAACACCCAGCCGAGCGAGAAAAATGATCCGCCCAAATCCCAGCTGTCAAAAATCTGAATGAAACAGTTTCAGCAATCAAAAGGCTGAAAGCCCACTCAGAACGACCTAGTTTCAAATGTAAAACGGCGGAAAGATACAATAATAAATAAACACCGAAAGCCCCAGCCGGATGACTTAGTTTCAACAAGCAACAAGCCTCAGTCGAGTGTCACCAAGAATGACCTAGCTCCAATAAGCTGAACAGCCCAAGCTGAATGACCCAATTTCAACAACCCAATTTAACCAATTAGTATGCCAAAATGAGCAACAACGCTACATGACCATTCCGGTGTATGTTTAAATTTATTAGTCAGAATAATAAGCCAAATAATCAGAAATGTGTAATATCGAATACTACGTCGTAGCCAGGGGCGTAGCCAGACTTGAATTGACTCATAAGCCTTGAAGTTGGTGGTTATGGTTGGGGGTCCTCACGATTCGTGAAAAAATGAGACTTATATTTATATTTAATGTTACGCACGTGCGTACATCAGTATCGCTGGGTACACACCTGACTGATTAATCTAACATAACCGACTATATATAACAGTTTATACAGAATAGTACATGGTATCATCTACGGGAACGTTAATAATGAAACAAGGTTAAAAAAGTATGTAGCTGGACCAGGGCTCAAACCTGGAACCATTTGCTATATATTAAGAAGGTTCAATGCTCTACTGAGTGAGCTAAGCGGATTCCTACAAAGTTCTCTTCCTTATCAGTAATTAAATCCTATACTAGCTCCAGGCATCCTACAGACAGACACTTTTAGCATATTTTTCAGGGAAATTCTTAACTCTCATTTAAATGAAGCTTGTAACAAATAAATTTTTCCAAACATTTTAAAATCAAAGTTAAACCCCTTTTACAATTGTCATACGACGAGTCTTAGATGTAAATTTGAGGAATATCCTGTGTCCGTCGTACAACAAACTTAAGAAATTTTGTCGCGTTTGACACCATCGGACCACAAAATGCATTTTTATAATTAAATTGATCATGCATACATGTATTTCAGTTTAATACTAGCATTTAGCAAGTTCCTATTTGCAAATCTTTATTATTATTTGGTTTGGTTTGGTTGGACGTTTAGACAATGCTTTTATCGTACGACGGACGTGCTACAACTGTTCATCTTAAGGCTTTCGCGCGTCAATTCTTATGACTTTCGACCATCGCATGACCATCATACGTCTGTCTGTCGTGTGGCGGACGCACGATAGTTCCCAAAAATGCATCATTGAGCTGTCGCACCCTTTCCAGGCGCAAATTGGTACATTTCCATGTAGATCCATAAGCCTTGTGCGACGAAAACATTCCTACGACAATAATTGTGAAAGGGGTTTTAGTCATGGCTCCTATATATTTTGAAATTACGCATGGTTATTCGGTAATGTCGATAAGGTGAATATGAATTGGAATAAGTAGATCATAACTTTGCCGATGCAGTCTTCAAATTTCACTTTTCATGGCAGACATTTTGGTTGAACAGTTGTCGAGTGATAAGCGCTCTCAACTTAGTACCGATCCAGAGGTCCCTGGTTTGAATCTCTGCCGGGGCACGGGAACTTCAAAAACACTTTAAGTAGTGGGAAATTCCTACCAAACTAAAGAGGCCTCAATCGGCACTGATGACGAAGCCCGACTCACCAACCTCCACTTCTGAAAACCACGCACAAAACAATTGTGGTTTTAACAATGTTATTGTGAAGGCATACACACATCATGTTGGTTAGACTATAGGCAAGATGCTAACAGAGCGAACACTTTACCAACTGAGCTATCCAGGCATTAGTCAAACTTATTGGACGCGTACAGTATACACTGAAGCGGCTCAGTTGAAAAATTGAAAACTGGTCAAGCTGGCCAAATACATTTCTCCCCTATCAGTACAGTAATTTAATCCTGTACACAGTACTACAATTATCTCAAACTATCAACTATCCAAAGCACAATACACATGATACAGACGGAACATTGTCAAAGAGTCATTTTACATTTTGTTTTGGTACAAACTAATGAAACTTGGACGAATAATTTCGGTCCTAGGTACGAATACGAACGGGTACGACAGGAATTTGTAGAAAGTTGTACTTACCAAACCTTTAATAACAACATACGTCATCGGATGTTGATTTTATTGTATAAGTATGCTAATTGCGAGTATTAAAGACGATTTTCCTTGCTTAACAAGTACTTACATCGTGTAATCGATGGTCGGCTTCTCAGACGAATGCAATCACGTAGAATGTTGAGTTACTTCCCCTGTTACATGGCTATCGCTCCGGACCCGGGATTGTTTATTTATTTTGTATAGCGTAATTTGAAATCTGCAGATGCTCAGAAAACCAAAAAAATATAGAAGTACAGCTACGAATTGTCAGTTTTCAACTAATTTGAGATTACAATAATGATTGAATCCTCGTACCAATCATAACTACTCTCGTACGTCACTGCGGCTCTTCGATGAGACCGGAAGACTGTCTTGAGTCCCGTCGTACTATAGCGTTCTATAGAAGCGTATGGGAACCAACCCAAAAACCGGAAATCCATACTTTTCAGCTATTAGTTGGGCGAAACTTCGGCCGATGACGGAAAGACCCGAGTAGTTACGATTGCCGGGAAGACAATCGGTACGGCCTCTACGACATTTATAGGCTGCTGATTTAGGAAAAAAGCCAAACTCAGACGTCTCGGAGATGTTTTTTCAAAACCTTCGGTTTTGAAAAAAATCTCCTATTATTTGCATGTTTTACGAAAATATTTAGAACACTTCTACGACCATTGTCTAAAATATTAATTTATATGTTTCTTATATATGTTGTTACGAATTTAACGATGTTGATGTTCCACGGAACACTTCCATGTGTAATAAGCCACAGTCCAGCCAATAAAGCACATTGTAATTCTTTATCACACGTTTTCCTTTCAGACATCCTATTTTTATACTTCCGCCATGGAAACTATTGTTCCGGTATATACGTATAGTGCCCTTTGCAATCTTGTTGTCCAGCATAACGCTGCTTTAAAATGGCATGTACACGATATATGTTTTGGGTTGTCCTTGTGATGTGTGTCGTCCGTTTGTTATATTATTGTCACCTTTCTCTTGTTCCGGTTTAGTTTGACTGACTGAAGCGACATACTTTCTGTGTTGATGTCAAGTTTTTCTAGTTGCTAGTTTTCTTACGTTGGACATTGTCTGTGCATCTTTGTTTTCATGTAATCGTGGTATGTGACGTTTTATATATTTTCTATGCTCGGCTGTTTCAGTTCAATGCTACATTCCCTGTTCGATTTCCTAGTATCGTTTTTACTAATTACGTCACTCTGTCATTAGGTCCTTCCGTCATAATCCTTAGTTGGACAATTAATTATACATTCATTGGAGAATTTATAAACAACTATGTGGTGAAGTGTCGCATACAAGACTCGAATCTCTAGCTCAAAGTTCAATGTCACATACAAGACTCGAATCTCTAGCTCAAAGTTCAATGTCACATACAAGACTCGAATCTCTAGTTCAAAGTTCAATGTCACATACATGACTCGAATCTCTAGCTCAAAGTTCAATGTCACATACAAGACTCCAATCACTAGCTCAAAGTTCAATGTCACATACAAGACTCGAATCTATAGCTCAAAGTTCAAAGTCACATACAAGACTCGAATCTCTAGTTAAAAGTTCAAAGTCACATACAAGACTCGAATCTCTAGCTCAAAGTTCAATGCCACATACAAGACTTGAATCTCTAGTTAAAAGTTCAAAGTCACATACAAGACTCGAATCTCTAGCTCAAAGTTCAATGCCACATACAAGACTCGAATCTCTAGTTAAAAGTTCAAAGTCACATACAAGACTCGAATCTCTAGCTCAAAGTTCAATGTCACATACAAGACTCGAATCTCTAGTTAAAAGTTCAAAGTCACATACAATACTCGAATCTCTAGCTCAAAGTTCAATGTCACATACAAGACTCCAATCTCTAGCTCAAAGTTCAATGTCACATACAAGACTCGAATCTCTAGCTCAAAGTTCAATGTCACATACAAGACTAGAATCTCTAGCTCAAAGTTCAATGTCACATACAAGACTCGAATCTCTAGTTAAAAGTTCAATGTCACATACAAGACTCGAATCTATAGCTCAAAGTTCAATGTCACATACAAGACTCGAATCTCTAGCTCAAAGTTCAATGTCACATACAAGACTCGAATCTCTAGTTAAAAGTTCAATGTCACATACAAGACTCGAATCTCTAGTTAAAAGTTCAATGTCACATACAAGACTCGAATCTCTAGTTCAAAGTTCAATGTCACATACATGACTCGAATCTCTAGCTCAAAGTTCAATGTCACATACAAGACTCCAATCACTAGCTCAAAGTTCAATGTCACATACAAGACTCGAATCTATAGCTCAAAGTTCAAAGTCACATACAAGACTCGAATCTCTAGTTAAAAGTTCAAAGTCACATACAAGACTCGAATCTCTAGCTCAAAGTTCAATGCCACATACAAGACTCGAATCTCTAGTTAAAAGTTCAAAGTCACATACAAGACTCGAATCTCTAGCTCAAAGTTCAATGCCACATACAAGACTCGAATCTCTAGTTAAAAGTTCAAAGTCACATACAAGACTCGAATCTCTAGCTCA
Organism: Spisula solida; assembly: GCA_947247005.1. Taxonomy (NCBI): domain Eukaryota; kingdom Metazoa; phylum Mollusca; class Bivalvia; order Venerida; family Mactridae; genus Spisula; species Spisula solida. The sequence continues at coordinate 52,818,061 of OX365951.1, forward strand.
AAGTTCAATGTCACATACAAGACTCGAATCTCTAGTTAAAAGTTCAAAGTCACATACAATACTCGAATCTCTAGCTCAAAGTTCAATGTCACATACAAGACTCCAATCTCTAGCTCAAAGTTCAATGTCACATACAAGACTCGAATCTCTAGCTCAAAGTTCAATGTCACATACAAGACTAGAATCTCTAGCTCAAAGTTCAATGTCACATACAAGACTCGAATCTCTAGTTAAAAGTTCAATGTCACATACAAGACTCGAATCTATAGCTCAAAGTTCAATGTCACATACAAGACTCGAATCTCTAGCTCAAAGTTCAATGTCACATACAAGACTCGAATCTCTAGTTAAAAGTTCAATGTCACATACAAGACTCGAATCTCTAGTTAAAAGTTCAATGTCACATACAAGACTCGAATCTCTAGCTCAAAGTTCAATGTCACATACAAGACTCGAATCTCTAGTTAAAAGTTCAATGTCGCATACAAGACTCAAATCTCTAGTTAAAAGTTCAATGTCACATACAAGACTCAAATCTCTAGCTCAAAGTTCAATGTCACATACAAGACTCGAATCTCTAGTTAAAAGTTCAAAGTCACATACAAGACTCGAATCTCTAGCTCAAAGTTCAATGTCACATACAAGACTCGAATCTCTAGTTAAAAGTTCAATGTCGCATACAAGACTCAAATCTCTAGTTAAAAGTTCAATGTCACATACAAGACTCGAATCTCTAGTTAAAAGTTCAATGTCACATACAAGACTCAAATCTCTAGCTCAAAGTTCAATGTCACATACAAGACTCGAATCTCTAGTTAAAAGTTCAATGTCACATACAAGACTCGAATCTCTAGCTCAAAGTTCAATGTCACATACAAGACTCGAATCTCTAGTTAAAAGTTCAATGTCACATACAAGACTCGAATCTCTAGCTCAAAGTTCAATGTCGCATACAAGACTCGAATCTCTAGTTAAAAGTTCAATGTCACATACAAGACTCGAATCTCTAGCTCAAAGTTCAATGTCACATACAAGACTCGAATCTCTAGTTAAAAGTTCAAAGTCACATACAAGACTCGAATCTCTATCTCAAAGTTCAAAGTCACATACAAGACTCGAATCTCTAGCTCAAAGTTCAATGTCGCATACAAGACTCGAATCTCTAGTTAAAAGTTCAATGTCGCATACAAGACTCGAATCTCTAGTTAAAAGTTCAAAGTCACATACAAGACTCGAATCTCTAGCTCAAAGTTCAATGTCACATACAAGACTCGAATCTCTAGCTCAAAGTTCAATGTCGCATACAAGACTCGAATTTTTAGCTCAAAGTTCAATGTCGCATACAAGACTCGAATCTCTAGTTAAAAGTTCAATGTCACATACATGACTCGAATCTCTAGCTCAAAGTTCAATGTCACATACAAGACTCGAATCTCTAGCTCAAAGTTCAATGTCACATTACATGTAGGAAGTAAAAGGTCAAAAGTTATTCATTGGGGATTTCCACAAAATTAGGTACAAATGTTCACTTTGATGAGGCGGCGTGTCGCGCACAAGAACATGTCCATAGCTTAAAAATCATGGTCATACTTGGAGGACAAAGGTCAAAATGAGCAAAATACTGTCTGTCAAACCAAGGTGTTAGGTGATTGAAATACACATGTAACACAGTATGCTTAGACTATGAAACCATAAGCCCGCTACCACCATTTGATTGGATTATCTAGATCGTCATATCACCAATGTGACGAATACATTATGTCAAAATATTATCCAAAGAACTTTCCCTAGCCAATACCTAATACATTTAAGTCCGAACAAAGAACTGTTTTGACTTAATATTATATTTCATTGATGAACACATTTTATCTATAGTAGAGCTTGTTCAATATTGTTTCCAATGTTGGATGATATTGCAATACGATAATATATATCAACACATGCGAAAAATTATTAAAATGTAAAAATAATTATATAATTATATATTTTTTTTAATTTCTCTATACAGACACAAAAAGTGAGTACAAAAATGGAATTTACAAGACAACATCTATTTAACTGCGAAGTTTCATCAATATAGCTCTAAAACTAAAAATATATGAACATTTGAAGCTAAAAGTTTCTAATTTCTGGGTCCGCGCGCGAATCGATTTACTATGAATTACATAGATAAAAAAATCCAGAAATTTATAAAGCTATAAAAACTTATTACCTGGAGCGGAGGGATCCACTGTAGTTGTAGTAACTGAAATACACATGCAATGTTGTTTATTTGCTTTTATTTATCCTCGCCACCGGATAATCCATATGGGCGAGGCCCCCAGAAGAGGTTAGTCACTTTAGTGTTTGGGGGATAGTGCATGATACAGAAGATGCTCCAGTTCCAGGAGCATCCCTGGTTCTTTTACGTGCCGATGTAAAGCATCCTACACGGGACCTCGCTTAAAGTCTCGTCCGAAAGACTGTTAGTAAGTTTAGTTATGTTAGGTGGGAAACACTGAAAAGCAGTTCTATTGTGACCGTCTGGAGTAGGGATCGAACCCACAACCTTCAGATCAGCAGTCAGTAGCCCTTACCACTAGACCACTTGTCCACCGATTACACATGTAACACAGTATGCTTAGATTATGTAGCTATAAGCCCGCTAACACCATTTGATTGGTTTATCTAGATCGTCCTATCACCAATGTGACGAATACATTATGTCAAAATATTATCCAAAGAACTTTCCCTAGCCAATACCTAATACATTTAAGTCCGAACAAAGAACTGTTTTGACTTAATATTATATTTCATTGATGAACACATTTTATCTATAGTAGAGCTTGTTCAATATTGTTTCCAATGTTGGATGATATTGCAATACGATAATATATATCAACACATGCGAAAAATTATTAAAATGTAAAAATAATTATATAATTATATATATTTTTTAATTTCTCTATACAGACACAAAAACTGAGTACAAAAATGGAATTTACAAGACAACATCTATTTAACTGCGAAGTTTCATCAATATAGCTCTAAAACTAAAAATATATGAACATTTGAAGCTAAAAGTTTCTAATTTCTGGGTCCGCGCGCGAATTGATTTACTATGAATTACATAGATAAAAAATCCAGAAATTTATAAAGCTATAAAAACTTATTACCTGGAGCGGAGGGATCCACTGTAGTTGTAGTAACTGAAATACACATGCAATGTTGTTTATTTGCTTTTATTTATCCTCGCCACCGGATAATCCATATGGGCGAGGCCCCCAGAAGAGGTTAGTCACTTTAGTGTTTGGGGGGTAGTGCATGATACAGAAGATGCTCCAGTTCCAGGAGCATCCCTGGTTCTTTTACGTGCCGATGTAAAGCATCCTACACGGGTGATCGCTTAAAGTCCCGTCCGAAAGACTGTTAGTAAGTTTAGTTATGTTAGGTGGGAAACACTGAAAAGCAGTTCTATTGTGACCGTCTGGAGTAGGGATCGAACCCACAACCTTCAGATCAGCAGTCAGTAGCCCTTACCACTAGACCACTTGTCCACCGATTACACATGTAACACAGTATGCTTAGATTATGTAGCCATAAGCCCGCTAACACCATTTGATTGGTTTATCTAGATCGTCCTATCACCAATGTGACGAATACATTATGTCAAAATATTATCCAAAGAACTTCCCCTAGCCAATACCTAATACATTTAAGTCCGAACAAAGAACTGTATTGACTTAATATTATATTTCATTGATGAACACATTTTATCTATAGTAGAGCTTGTTCAATATTGTTTCCAATGTTGGATGATATTGTAATACGATAATATATATCAACACATGCGAAAAATTATTAAAATGTAAAAATAATTATATAATTATATATATTTTTTAATTTCTCTATACAGACACAAAAACTGAGTACAAAAATGGAATTTACAAGACAAAATCTATTTAACTGCGAAGTTTCATCAATATAGCTCTAAAACTAAAAATATATCAACATTTGAAGCTAAAAGTTTCCTATTTCTGGGTCAGCGCGCGATTTTATATGATAATTGTTGTTACTAGTCAAACATAGCCTCCAGCTTGGGTTGCTAGTAGTAACACAGTATGTTTAGAATATGTAGCTCTAAAACATTCAAACGGAGGGATCCTTTAACACCGTTCGATTTACAAACAAGACTTGGACGTTAGCATGTATCAGGAACGAAATACTTCAAACGATATAAGCATTAACATTTGTCTATACAATCAATAAGGTAACCGAAAACTTGATTTCATGTTATAAGGTTTAACGGCAATATTAAACGTATATTTCCTGATTTTGACATAGTTCGTAGTAATTAAAACATTAAAGTTTCTTGAGTGAGTTCTCATGATAGTTTACATTGTCATTTCGACCTCATACCATACTGATCATAATTTGTACTCATGCCATGATTGTAGACAAACTGATTTCATTTTCTAAAATTGTTTATTCATACGAAAATTTGCTTATCGGATTTGTGAAATTTGAGTATCATTATGTTAGCATTTTATTGACTTTCAGGACCATTTATACAAACAATACACTCTACCTATTCTATGAGGGTTAACGGTGACTTTATATAAAACTCATAGACATTAGCTTATTGGTATGAGTATGAAAAGTGCACCGACCCAAGAGTTCGTGGAATTGTACCGTGCGCAGACTAGCCCGCTTCAATTCCAGTGTTGTCCACTAACCTCGCGTTGACCTACTAGTATCCCGATTTGCATCTTACCCAGTCACACGAAATCTTTATCACAGAGGCGAAAACACAAAATTGTTTGAAAATGTTAAATTCTAACCTCGCGAGTTGAGCCGCCTGGATCTGAGCCCAATGGCGAAACGTGATGTTACCGGCGAGTCACTGTCAGCTTTGTTAACGGTAGTGTCGGAGTTTAACGTTAACAGAACGAGTGATGTGTGCAGTTGTACACACAGGAACAATCAGACAACAAATGTGGTTATCCTCCCACCGGGCAATCTAAATGCAGTAGGTTATGTGCATAGTTTTGGAACAATCTGTAAATTTCCCCAAATTCTTAAGTACAGGGTGTCCAAAAAAGACAGTATACAGTTTCAGTGTCTATTCATCAAATTCCTACAGTTCGCTATAGCAAAGAAAATTTGCTTATATATAAACAACAGATGTAAGTTTTTTCTTTGACCGATTTTAAGATTATAATTTGGATAATGTTTTTGTCCGTGACGTCTATTTTAACGACGTTTTCACGATGTCTGCTGCCTTCAGACGTTTTGTAATTTTTTAACCATCCCGAGAGGTTCATGAAGGACGTTGAATCGATGCCGAACACGCTTTCCGATAGTGACGAATGGATGAGTTCTACCCACGGAAGCTATGCTAATCGGAAGGGATGTCGAATCGTAGTCGTATTTCCCGAACTATACAAGTGCGACAGCGAAAGCGAAAGCGAAGAGGTCAGTTTGCCGATATTTTAATCTTGGATATATCGCTTTCATCATGGTCCGAAAAAAGGCAAGCTACCAAATAGGATTGTGTCAGCCCCTATAGAAAACTATTGCATAAACAGTGAACCCCAAACTTCCACTCAAAAAAAAATTACTTAGTAAAATGTTATTACTTATTTCAAGTAATGTTCAGTAATACTTACAGTAATTAATTACTAAGTATTACTTACTTTTTAAGCTATAGTAATATAATACTACTTGAAGTAATTATGCTTCTTTAAGTAAATTAATCTGAGGGGAACTTCTACATTTAAGTATTTATATTACTTAAAATTTGTATGAACAAAAATGTTGTACAGTATAGAATTTGAAATCAGAGTATACAGCCCAGTAAAATAAGTTAGGGCAATTTTATCACAATATCTCAGACCCCTAACTAAAATTTAAATGTTGAGCGGAAAAGGATTTTCCATTTTAGTAATAGCAACCTTAATTGACTACATCGCGCCACTTTCAATCGCAGACGTACAGCATCTTTACACAAGCCGTGTGTATACCAATTTACTTTATTTTTATTGGTGTACCTTGAACAGTATGTTAAGATACATGTATACTCTGAAATACAAACTCGTCATAAACTTTAACGCGAACAGACGACACTTGCGATATTGTTCTCATTATTCTTGGAACAGTAGAGCTTAAAAGCTGGCTGTATATATTTTACACATACTTGATCACTTCAAGAGTTTTGTTATTGGATGTATGTACTATATATACCAGACAAAACAAGACTGCGTTCAATATACGCTTATGCCCCCTTGGATAAAATAGGGTAAAAGGCTGTACAACGCTGGAAATTTTATCAGACAGCATGAACATTGGAACTTAGAAATTTTAGATACTGGAAAAACATTGAAAAATACTAATGAGGACATTTTAGAGTCCAATTTTTAGGGGAACTTAGTCTATTTTTACATGAAAATAACTTAGAAAAATTGTATTTCAAAAGAGAAATGGAAAGAATCCAAAACCAAAATGTATGCTTCAACAAGCTTGAAAAATGCCAGGGCTAATATTCAGAGGTCTGCAAGTGTGCAAGAGCGGACAACATTTATATGTTAAAAAACAAAGGGCCATAACTCCTTAAAATTTATCTGATCAAAGTTTGTGGATGACATTTACAACAAGACTTGGTTCTGACAAGTCATGCAAAGTTTCGTTGAAATCCGAGCGATCCCAGAAAAAAGGATAACCATGGTCACCATGAATTTTTATAGTCAACTGTGTTTTATTGTGGTCAGCCATCAAATACCATGAAAAAATCAAGGTGAGAGCCTAGTCGACCATGGTTCACCATTGTCGAGTTAGAGTTACCAGTCCGACCATGGATTGATCAACAGCTGTATTTAATCATGACACAATAGTTGACCATGGTTGACAGTTGTAAAGAAATTTGCTGACCAGGGTCAACAATGATCAACACAACACTTCAATTCAGTCCACCATGGTAGACCATGGTCCAAATCAATAGGGTCATCTACTGGTCACAACCATCCTCCACACCCAGTTTGAGAAGTATTGTGACAACCTCAGGTCACGTCTGTAATCCGTACGTACCCGAAATCATGCAAGTTTCACCTGCCAGTTGTGATTTGCATCACATAGCGATTATATCGCCGTAATTATCATTAAACATGTATAGCAATGATTTATGTATGTATAGTTCATGGAATTTCAGTTAATATCATAAATCACCTGTTAATATAGCTCGGCAAAGCTTTTCGTCTGTTTTACTGATATCGAGTTATCCACCCATGGAAGAACCTGCTATAACTATGGCGTAGTAATATGGTTGACATTGAAGTTATTATTAAAATATTAAAGATGTGTATATCATGTTGAGTTTATCTTCGCATGTATGTTTAGCAGTATTATTGATGATAACTAGGTTGCTACTTCTGAATCTTACATGGAGTTTATTCTGTGCGTCGATGCAGCACGCACTATTTTATAATCCGGTCCGCGCAATGCTGGGTCATTGCTGGCGCCAACATTTGAATGTATTTTATTGCATATAGTCTACCTTACTATTAGTTGTTTGGCCTAAAAAGCGTATTTTATAGTATCTTTGTGTTAATAGTAGAGCAGCAAAAGCCTGAAAAGTGGCTTATTTAAGGAGTAACATTGCAATAAAAAGACACAAGCTGGGTCATATACCAAAATGTTCGGAAGACTTTGAAGTTTATCAAACAGTGAACCAAAGTTGCCGACCTTGAGAGGAAAGTTGGAGTAATTAAAGGTCAAGGTCATACTGAGAACCAAAATATGGTGTCGACCATAGTGTGTTTGGTCTCAAAATAACATTATAAAAGTACTTTTGATTGCATAATTTTTATTATTATATTATACCTTAGTACTCAAGCTATTAATTGATGTCCATATTTTGGGTCCCAAATGTCAAGGTCAAGGTCGTTTCAAGGTCAAAGTATAAAAAATATCCAAAATTTACTGTTTATGTAACTTACACTTTTCCTGGCTTAAAGAACAATGTATAAATATGTATTTAGGGCACTTTTTCATAATCTTCTATTCATTCTCTTTGATTCCATACCAAATAAGTGTATATTTCATGCCTATAATAATCTGAAATTGTGGTCAACCACAGTTCAGTCAGTACATATTGTTTCGAACAAGCCTATATTCCAAGCGGTATTTGTCATAATGACATAATATTTGCAGATTTATATAAATGAATAGAACTAGTGTTTTGTAATATATAAAGAAAAGCTATTTTTGATGTGACTTAAGCTTTTTACCTTCTTATTTATGAAAAAGTGTGGAAAAATGCATATCGTGTTAATTTACCCCACCCACCATGTTATACAGCATTTCCAAAAGCAGTATTCATGTTCAGTGACAACAACTCAAAAGAAGGTGGTAGCAGAAGTTGAACAAGCAATTTTATATTCAAATATGGGTGTATATGTCTGTAGTATATAAAATAGCTGGCTTAAACTGTCCATGCTAGGTACAGACAAAGAAATCTAAGATGGCGTCCAAGATGGCCACCATTCTTTGCCCATATATTCTATATGTGTGTTCGAATATGACAGATTCTTACACATATGAGATTTAAAGTGGTTACATGCAAAGTACTTATTTGATAGTGTACACACTATTGATATACTACACTGACCACTTTGAGGTCAGGTTCAAGGTCATTTCAAGGTCAAAGTATGAAAAGTAATACAAAATCTTACAATTTCTTCATTGAGCCGTGTTATGTACTCCATACAGCTAGGAATGGCTTGTCATGTAGTACTAATATTATGTTACCCAACGAGTCAGCATGTGCCTTGCAGTATTAGGTACTCAATAGAGCCAATCCTTAAATGGCTGTATTTAGCAGTATTAGGTAATCCAATAGAGCCAGAAATTGCTTGCTAGGCAGTATGAGGTAACCATGATAGTCAGGAATTGGTGTATTATGAAGTGTCATGCAGGAGCCCTAAAAAGCCAGGAATTATCATGTCTAGCAGTGTTAGGTATTCCATAGTTCTAGGAATTGCTGTACCATGCAGTATTTAGTACTACAAAGAACCAGGAATGGCTGTATTTTACAGTAATAGTTACCACATAGAGGCAAACATGGATAACAGAAACTGTTAGGTCGGAACCACATAATGCCAAGAATTGCTTAACTAGACAGTTTAAGTCACCCATTTCAAACACAAAAATGCAGGACATACAAATGTATCACTGATGACCATTAATGTCAGTACCTGACAATGTGTAATTAAGAAAGGGGTTGCTTGGCAGTTTCTGGTATTCCATGGCTCTATGAAAGGATGTACCAGGCATAGCTTGTTAATAAATGAAGCCATGGATGACTTTTTCATACAATGTTTAGTAGCTCATACTGCAATAAAAGCCAGTATAAGGTAATGTTTGGTACCACATGGAACCATTTAAGGATGTTTCAGGCAGGGTTAGATATCCAATGGAACAATGTAAAGCTGTTCTTAGCAGTTGTACAAGGATAGGTTGGTACCCCATGAAGACATCAAATGCTGTGTTAGACCGTTATTGGTATCCCATGGAGCTATAAAATGCTATGTTAGACAGTTGTTGGTACCCCATGGAGCTATGAAATGCTATGTTACACAGTTGTGGGTACCCCATGGAGCTATAAAATGCTGTGTTAGACCGTTATTGGCATCCCATGGAGCTATAAAATGCTATGTTAGACAGTTGTTGGTACCCCATGGAGCTATAAAATGCTGTGTTAGACCGGTATTGGTATCCCATGGAGCTATAAAATGCTATGTTAGACAGTTGTTGGTACCCCATGGAGCTATAAAATGCTATGTTAGACAGTTGTTGGTACCCCATGGCACTATAAAATGCTATGTTACACAGTTGTGGGTACCCTATAAAACTATGAAATGCTATGTTACACAGATGTGGGTACCCCATGATACTACGAAATGCTGTGTAAGACCGTTGTTGGTGTCCCATAGAGCCACGAAATGCTGTGATAGACAGTTGTTAGTGTCCCATAGAGCAATGAAATGCTGTGATAGACAGTTGTTGGTACCCCATAGAGCCATGCAATGCTGTGATATGCAGTTGTTGGTACCCCATAAAGTCATGAAATGCTGTGATAGACAGTTGTTGGTGTCCCATAGAGCCTTGAATTGCTGTGATAGACAGTTGTTGATACCCCATAAAGGCATGAAATGCTGTGATAGACAGTTGTTATCACCCCATAGAGCCATGAAATGCTGTGTTAGATAATTGTTTGTACCCCATAGAGTCATGAAATGATGTGATAGACAGTTGTTGGTGTCACATAGAGCCATGAAATGCTGTAATAGACAGTTGCTGGTGTCCCATAGAGCCATGACAGGCTGTGATAGACAGTTGTTGAAATAAATCAGCTGCAATGAATGTTATGAAAGTGGGTGAGGTAATTTTAAATTACCGCTAGTTGCCACTTAAATCTCTAATTCTCCCTTTAAATTGGTACATTTCAAATCATATTGACTCGAAATCGATTTCCATGTGTAAATGAATGTGTTTAAGCATCATTTCTACAACTGGTACATTCAATATCTAGTGTATACCCGTTTTTTGTACTTTTTTACTATTTGACCTTGAAATGACCTTGACCTTTATTCATGATGACCTCAATAAATGACCCTTAGCATGTGCAGTATTGCAACATGTGCAACATTCGATAATGATAATTCAAATACTACATGTTATTATGTGTAATTCAACTACATTTAATGTTTTGAAAGGGGGTGGGGTAATTGTTTATTACACTAAATTGCCTCTCAGACTCGGAATATCCCTTGGAATTGATATATTTCAAATCTTTTACATCTAATATTTACTCTCATGTGCAAGTGCAGGTGTTTAAGCATCATTTCTACTATTTATGACATTTGATATCTGGTGCACATCAATTTTTTGTACTTTTTTACCATTTGACCTTGAACTGACCTTGACCTTGACATTGTTGGACTACAAATTGGAATTAAAATTGTGCAATTAGTAAGGATGTATCAAAGTCAGTGAATCATTTAACTATTACATGCAAGTTTGGGGTATTAATAAAGGTTAAGTAAACTGTAGTTTGTTTCTTATTTTGAAGCACCATGTGACCTTGAACTTGACCTTTTCAAACTTTCCTCCCAAGGACGGCAACTTTTACCTATAGTACAGTAATCCTGAATGTCTCAGGAACATTTTGGTATATGACTCAGCTTGTGTACTTTTTTTGCAATGTTCACTCTATTTTGAGTCAAAATGCTGCTCTACTATAAGCTACTTGTATTGTTTAACTGTGCTGTCACTAAGCGCTATTCTACCAAGTGCTACGCTTAGCCCTATAACCATCTTTGGCTGGCACTTAATTTCCTGCAATCTGATTGGCCGACAGCATAAGCGCCAGCATTGCGTAGACTATATAAGGCGCACTGTCGCAAGCATTGCCAGCCCAGCTCAGATCTTTGCATCTAGCACTTGAAACTTTTCGTTTACTAATCCAAGTTTACATACATTTTACAATGGCTAACCATTACAAGCCTTCTTCAGGTATATAACTTGAGTGTAACATAATCATTAGAATAGATCTTTTGAGATATTTTAATTCTTGATTTAGGTCTACTGAACAGTGCTTGCTGCGGTTCACCTTCCCCCACCCCTTCCTTTTGTTTATTATTGTTGTCGCTTAAGACTATTTCCGTCATCGTACTTTAATGCATATATCTTATTCTATCCTTGGTGTTTGTTAAGAATCTATCATGCTATTGTTACATGTACGTGAAACCATTAGATACAGGCAAAGAACAATCCTGTCAACTAAATATATAATCACTTAACAACGTTGTTTTTCCGTATTTTCTTAGTTTATAGACCTAGTGAGAAGTGGCTCACAGTATAGACCATGATCAATGATTATATTTGAAGAATAAGCACATTATTAATCATCTTAAGCAAAATTAGTGTTCAGTGTAACATTTGTACACAACTACAGCTATATTTAAAGTCACTATTAATGGCATTTGGCAGGCGCTGATCCAATTTCTCATTAAAGGCGCATTGGCGTATTAGTCATTTTTTTCAGAATTCATGCCCAATTGGTCTGGAATTGATTGTTTTGTGCTGCATATACATAGTAGTATTAAAAAAAGTGCATAAACCACTTCAAAAGTCAAAAAAATGGTTGTCTTAACATCCCGAATTAGCCTGATGGCAAAGCTCCGCCTATGACCCCGAAAGGTTCCCGAACTAGCAAAATGTAATCGGATACCCCTCCGCTTGGCATCGAGGTCTAGTGAACAGCAGTATGTACAGTATTCCTTTGCGATAGCGGAACGTAGATGTTTAATACATAGACACTGAAACTGTAAGCTTTCTTTTTGGACACCTTGTACGAGTATATCAATACAAAGTATTATTTGATTACTGATACACACAAATTTACCCAAGTCTTGCATTTTAAATCAGTTAGTAGAAGCATGTCTCTTTTTGGTATGTTTTATGCATTTTGTTATTGTTTACTAAAACGATATTGGCACCCTTTGATCTGATTATTATATGCTAACATATCGTTCCCAAGATAGTTGTAGAATAATGTACACTCGGCAAAACTTATAAGTACACAATGTGCTTTTATCGTTATGACTGTTCTTATTTTTTTATTATTTTTCATGAAATTTTGCGTACATGGTATTGACTATCACAGGACTGGATAAATAAAGTTTTTTCTACAAATTTAAATAAAGCGGTTCATCGAACCATGAAACATCAAAAACTGCAAAATGGCCGAGAAATTGACGGGTAGGTGCAATTTATTTTTATGTATGATATATTTGAATATTAGATTTATCGTCAAGTTAATAAACACAAAATAATTCGATTTTTCATGCAACAACTTGATGGTTATTTACTTTTAAAAATAGGTTTATTGTTATGGTCTAGGGGAGTTAAACATGTTTCAAATTGCATTTTTATATCCAAAGTAGATATTTCTGAACCTAAATTGGGCTTGTTCCTATGACTGTTTTTATATTCATTACTGTGTTCGTGATAAGAACATATACTTGGAACCGAACTGTATCAGCGCAGCGGGGCCACAAGTGCATTAGCAACCTGACAATCGCCCGATGAAAACACGGTATTATCGTGTAATTTAAGATTCTGCTGATGTCATCTTTAGTTTATTCTGTTTGTGACAGTTTTAATCCGATGTTAAAAACATCGATTGTATTGTTATTCCACACATCCAATCTACATATGTAGATTTCAGCAAGATCAAACACGTATTGACCGAGCTATATGCAAATAAACACGTGTGTACTTATTTTTTTGCCGAGTGTATATAGTATTACTCACCGCCACATAAGTTACATGTCTTTACACAATTCTCTATTGCCCAACTGAAGTAATCACCGACACAGTAGAAAGTAGGATCCAGCAATCCACAGGTGTCAAGTTTGTCCACACACTTGTCCTGTGATGTAGTGACCTCTTGTGTGTTATCTAAATAAATTAGAAAACAATATGTAACTGTAACAACACGAAAATGCGGATTAGGAATAGTCTGTAGGATTTGTTCTTAGGGGGAGCGCACATACATGTACATAATTATGTTGACCTTACCCCCTCCAGCGAAGCGTGCTAGAAAAAATATTTATCTGAGCAGCAAGCCACACAAACTCATTCTGTGTGTGAATTACCTGTTAAACATAGCTAAGGCAAATAACTAAGTAGCGTCGTTCCGATGAAGAAAATAGTGCAGCATTTCAAATTCGGGATATTCACAATTTATAATCGAAATAATGAATATGTACCTGTGTTTCATGTATAACAATGCACAGTCACTTGCTCGGATTCGTACCCAATCCGAGAGTGTAAAAAATACTGATCAGGTGATGCGCGGTTAACACCCGAAATTCCGTAATCCTGACACATTAACCATAGAACTAACCTATTTTCGTTCAAAAAAAAATATAAATCTTGAAACGACCAGTTTGATTAGTTCAAGACATTCTTACAAAATGCATCTTTTTTTTCTTTTTTTTTTGAAATCGTAAACCATCGAGAACAGGTCACGTGCCCCTCCATGGACTTTTTACTTTGAGCTTTCCAATATACCTGCGAGCAGGTAATAAAATAAACTCTTGATATCTCATGAAGAGTTCTTACTTGGAGCGGATGGATCCGATGTCGTCGTGGTCATAGTAGTAGTACCTAACAAATCAAACAAGGTGTGTTGCTTATCACATGTAGCTTTTAAAGTTCGTCAAATAATAGACTACTAATATATATAATTACTACAATTTACAATACATTTATAAGCATCTGTATTTATATTTATAGCATGTAAGAAACAAATAAAATGACACCAAATTGGTTGGAAATGTCTGGAACGTAAAAAACATACAAGACGTTTAATTATTCAAAGTAATATAGCACAAATCAAATATTATCAAACTATATAGCCTGGCTTGGGCTAAAGGTGTATTTTTTCTACACTATAACATTGCTATTAGCTTTATTGTGACTGCATACAGGAACCAGTTCACATGGAACACGAGTTCGGTCTAGGTAGACTCTGGCTTCCATTCGAACATCCCTTGTGTTATATCCCATCGTGTAGTGATAAAAATCAATTCTTTCGTGAGCCCGTATTCTCTATTTATTGTACGCGTATCTGGTGTAAAATGGTACTATCTATGTAAAATTACCACTGTAGTTATGCTGTGGTTGAATACATTTACAAGTATGTTATTCCATTCGTATCCCGCCATTTTGGATAATGTTGAATATGCGGAGACGATTGTTTTGATAATTTTGCATCAAAACATACACCAACTTGTAGAAAATGGTCTAACTTAGAAAATGAACCCCACATGACATGTTTACCTCCAGTAATAAACAAGTTACTAACAGTTAAGTGTTGGGCGTTTTGGTAAAATTAAGGTATTTCCTGTAGAGGCGGAGCTTATATCAGTCACTGCTGTGATCGAGTGGTAATCAGCAGAAAATGGACAATCCATGACAACGACTCTCACAATCTAATAAATATATCTTAAATAAGTCTTACTTAAAGCTGGAAAATCCGTCGTCGTCGTCGGTGAAGAAATAGTACCTAAAACATGTCAAACAAAGTTTGCTTAACGTTAGTAATATGGCCATTACAGTACAAAAATGCGTGCAGGCCTAAACTGTAAATTTATAAAAATATAATGTGCAAGTGTCGGTCACAATCGCCGTAGCAGGATTATTACACCATACCAACCCACAATCAAAATTTCAGAGTTTATCATTCATTATTAAGGAAGTTGTTTTCTTTGTTATATACTGACATTAACTGATTTCGAACATATTAACACAATGAGTTAATATATCATTCCGTTGATGATTTACTATCATTCATTAACGTTATAATCTCGGGCGCATGAATTAAAAAATTGTTAGTTTAAATAGAAAAAGAACAAATAAACATCATTAAAACGCTCTGTACAAAAATATAAACAGCTCACTTACCACTCCATACTACCCCAAGGGAGACGATAAGAGCGACAATGATCCGTATGCACATCCTGGTGAAGTAGGAAATGTTCTTATCTATGGTACCGAGGCCTTTTATACCGGTATAGTTATATGATTGTGGTCACGTGGTTGGGTTCAACAGGATATATTTATCATTCAATGAAAGATAAAATTGTTTAAGGACCGCCAGTGCTGTGTGGGCGACTGTACGTACTGACATGACACTGGCGTTTAGTACACATCCTTGTTACCCAGATAAACATGATTGGATAAGGCCACATAATTAAAACATGGCGGATGTATGGTTAGGTATACATTCAATTTTCGGCCAATTTGTCTAAATTCTACTGTGATTTTATTCCATAGGGAATTGTTTATAAGAACCACTCTTATATTAAATGAAGAGTAAAATATAAGAGTTAATTCTACTGGTTAAACAACCGTTTTAATCATGTTTTACTTATCCATTCATGTTTGTTTATCCAGGTAACAAGTGTGAGTACATACGGGAAAAGATCAATGAGGTTAGGATTAGTGTTTGTGTTTCCTATAAAAAAAAAATATGCAGGTATTGCTATAATTTCTAGTTTTGCCATTATAGGCCTTCATATCATCACAGTCACGTGGTGTCATCGATTTCAATAATTATCTGTGCAGAAGGTGTCTGCTCGGAAACAGTCCCAGTGGTGTTCCTCGATGTCACTTACTGTACCATTACTTTTATTGATGCTCATGAATGACCTTCCAGACAACCAAGTCACTGTTGCTAATAACGGAATTGTTTATCGACAAATTCATTCTCAACAGCTCACACATGTACATGTACTTCCACAATGAGGTTTTTGACCCGAATAATGCAGCTTTAAAGTAACAAGATAGTGTGGGATTTTTTCAGACATACTTTCGTTCAACTGACTCTACCGACCAAACCAGTGACCTCTCGATCGCAAAGCCCCTATCTCTAGCCATACACCCCAAGGGGTAATTGGTCGCTTGTTGTCAGTGCAGATTGAAAGAGTACATGCAATAAAAGCGAACACGCACGAGATCTAATATAATTCACCGTCCGAAATGTATATTGGTTGTCTATTTATTTTCTAAATAAGTCTATCGTTTTTGTTGGCGGACTAAAGCATGAAGTAATTACCGCATGTTTCATGAACATAGGTCTATCTACTTCAATATTATGTATAACTAAATAAGAAGAATTGTATCAGTTTGAAGGGTTCCAAACAACTGAAATTTTCTGTACTAGTAATTGTTGAATTTGTTTGCACTGGTCTGATATTAATTTTGTATCCTTATGTTTTCAGTATACCTGTAGTGGCGGAGAAACGAGCATCTGATTCAAGTAATCCATCTAATCAGGTATTTATAGACTTTATATCATTGCCCAGTTCCTATGAAAGACGGTTGTACTATGTTTTGTTCCCAGTTTTGTTATACTGGACTGGTCAAACATGGGTACACATAGCTTTCTTTTCTATGTTCAGTTCATTGATGGGTTGCAGATTTCAAGCAACTTCATTCAATATTGTAAGTTATAAAAAAAACATATATACACACTGTACAATCAACATTATGTAAACATGTGTACACTGTAAATATATTTGAAGTTTTAAAAGTTGAAATCAAAAGTAGAATAGCGTTTGAAGCAGTGTTTTAGTGTAGGGATGTGTACTAATGGCATCTGAAACAGATTCTTCAGGATTGGGCGTTAAGCTGCAGAGGTTCCCTGAATTATAGTATACAGCCTGGTCGATACAACGACCTTGTTCGCTTCCAAGAAAATGTCAGTATACTGAATTCATACACAGAGCGTTTCAATATTTTTGTCTCCATAAAATGATGTCAGTATAATGCATTTGTCGTTATATTGAGACCTGACAGTATCAAATATATGTTGGAAATTGAATTATTTCAGAGAACCAAACTAAAAGATATTACTCCTAATGAAGATTATAGTACAACGTCAAAGTATGTTGACAAACCAGATAAGGTGGGTATAATTATATACTCTAAATTTGTTCATTATTTTCACATTCACTGATACTGCTGTTAGTGTGTTAAAGCCTTGACTTTATACTTTGTGTGTTAAAGCCTTGACTTTATACTTTGTATGTTAAAGCCTTGACTTTACACTTTGTATGTTATAGCCTTGACTTTACACTTTGTATGTTATAGCCTTGACTGTATACTTTGTGTGTTAAAGCCTTGACTTTATACTATATGTGTTAAAGCCTTGACTTTATATTTTATGTGTTAAGGTCTTTACTTTATATTTTGTATGTTAAAGCCTTGACTTTATACTTTATGTGTTAAAGCCTTGACTTTATATTTTGTGTGATGATCTAGATTTGGCTTAAATGATATTTAATCTTGTTATTCACATATTGTACTGTTGTTCTGTTGCTATCTGTGTATGTATGTCCCTATATATTAGTGGATGCTTGACCGTAGAATCCTAAAACTTTACATGGATATAGGTCATCAACAGTAGATGACCTCTATTTATTTCTCTGTGACATTTAACGTGAAAGAATAGACCAAATGATTTCTGATAGATAAGAACGGTTAGAGCCAGAATCTTCATACTATATAGAAATGTTGGTCACATACAATAGATGACACATATTGATTGTCAGATCAGTAGGCAAACAAGGTCATCATTAACTTTACCATTTCTGACTATAAGGCTACCGTAACATATGTGTTTTACGAGCATCTCACGTTTACTGTTGATATATATATAGAGGATCTGTCATGAGTTTTCAATTGATATAAACTTATATAAAAAGAGTTCTGACCCAAGGTTCGCTTAATTATATTTCCTGAACAAGTTTTACATAAGTTTGTAACAATTGACAACAAGTGTTTGATTATCTTTATCATATGATTTGAATAACACAAAAAAACATATCCTTCTATTGAAAAACAGACTCTGTTATAAAGTACCGCCAAAAATAACGTCATTTATGGCATATTTTGACTTCATTTAGGAGAATAAACAAACATACTTGTTATGCTAACCCGGACACAAGAAAAGGCATGAGATAAATATTTTTACTGTTGTTATCTACATGTTTCTTATTTACATGATGTAATGTTATCTACACAATGCAATGTTGTTATCTGTTATCTACATGATGTAATGTTGTTATCTACATGATGTAATGCTGTTATCTACACGATGTAATGTTGTTATCTTTGTTATCTACATGATGTACTGTTATTATCTACATGATTTAAAATTGTTATCTATGTTACCTATATGAAGTAATTTTGTTATCTACATGAAGTAATTTTGTTATCTACATGATGTAAAGTTGTTATCTACATGATGTTGTTATGTTGTTATTTACATGATGTAATGTTGTTATCTACATGGTGTTATGTTGTTATCTACAGGGTAAACAGTCGGTGGCACAGAAGAAGCTGGATGGAGTGCTGTTTGTTCCAATGACAGGAAGATACACTGCCCACCAAAAATAAGTATACATATGTTATTTCCCCCACTTACTCTTCTGTATTAACACTATTTGTATAGCCGTGAAGCAACCATACAAGGGAATGATTGTTTATTAGGTGTAAAGACCATATATGTACATTGATTGGTACCCTAGAGCAAAATAGTACGTTTCTTTGTCCGGCTTGAAAGGTAACTTTGTCATAAAAAGCCTTTTAGATCACATGGGTATTTTGATTCAGAACATCTTCATCTTTACTTCTATCTCAGTTTTGACTCATTTAGTAACTGCAGTTTCAGAAATTAATACACTCGAGGACTTTAAAAATGCCTCACCTGACTCAAAGCCAAATATCGCTTAAATTATTTATTTTATCGACAAACCAATTTTACAACCTTGAGTGTATAATTGTAACCGTCTGATAAACATATATTGAAAACATAAACTAATTTTAATTTTGCTTCTGTATACTTATTTTTTGGTGGGCACTGTATTGACAATACATCAAAAACAGTATATTAAGTCAGACAGGGAAGGCAGCACTCAACTTAACCAAGTGCTGTGGTGCAATCCATAGACAATTCTCAACAACAGAATATTATCATGCTGTTTACCAAATATTGTGTACAATATTTGACTATTTTTGTATAAAGTGTGAATGTGGCTCTAAAATCCATCTGCCCGACACCATAAGAAGCTTCAAACTCCTACGCAGTGATTTTCCATAAACTGAATTTTCTCAAGCACTATCAAAGCTTTCAACTTGAAAGTCAATACATTTTTAGAATGTGATGACCTACATCTACTGACAAGAGGAAACAAATCTAGCCAGCATTTATAAGAGTTTTTCCCTTTTACTGACTTTGAATATATAGTTGTTTACCATCACAAGGGGAGTCCATACTGACAAGGCTGGTAACCATGTGACCTATATGTAATAGTTATCTACCCTTGTTACTCTTAGAACTTCGCTCATAGATGAGCAAGAGTACCACCAAGCAAGAGATAGTCGAGCGTCCAGCACTCGTAGGCGGTGCTCTTGATTAGTATTCCCAAAGTGTTCATTTAATTTTAATGAAAAGAAGTTGGTGTGTGGATTGTACACATAATTATATTTGTGACTTTAATAAAGCCGATTGTGTGGTTTAATCACATTCTTTCCAATAAGGATTCTTTAGCCATTCATTAGCCATTCCTTGGACATGGAACTTTATCATAACTCTGAATTTACGGAAAAAAGGTTTTTAGTATTGTTATCGAAAGTGAAAGTAGAATGTACATGTAGTCTTCTTTAAATAACATTTATGCTAGTTATTTCACTCCGCCTATTCAACTACAAATCCTAACATGGCATTTATTTTTTACAAACAAAGAAGTATTGCCATTTTTCAGTGGCATTACAGAGTAAATGTCATGTTTTGATCACATGGTTTCATCCATCATCAGTGACATTTCTGATGTTTAAAATGCTCCGTGTAATGTGAATACTGTCAAGTTTGATTGTATTAGAAAATTTGAATTTCATAGACAGATATTTATTTCAAACATAAGGCTTGAAGCCCAACAGTTTACATATATGTACATAAACACAAATGACATGATACAGTATATATAGAAAATGTGGTTTAAAGCATGATCAGAATTATTTGGATGGTATAATGGCAGTATTTTAATCAGTGACTATATGAACAAAACAATATAACAGAGAAAAGTGTCTACATGGTTACACAAATATGGTACAGACGCGTAATTTAAAACTTTTGAATACATAAACTGACAACTGCTTGATGGTATGATGATTTTCTGATGTTAAAAGTTCAATGAATTTTGGTATATTTGGTCTTTCCCAGAAATGTTTATCAATGTATGTTTTACGTAAATTATTGTAGAGAGAACATTCTAGTATAAAATGAAACTCGTCCTCTAATGAATTACAAATTTTACATTTTCTTTCATTTCTCGGTATCTTGTTGGGCTTAGTCCATCTTCCGCTTTCAATTTCTAATCGGTGACTTGACATTATAAGTTGGGTAAACATTATTCTATATTTTTTCATATCAATAACATGATTAGCATTATGAAATCCCAAAATCTCGGAACCATAATTTAATATCGGCACTATAAGTTTTTCAAAAATATCCAATGTATGGCTAATCTTTAATTTGTTGAATTTATTTAAGTACATTTTCATTTTATATATTGCTTTTAATGCTTGTCCGCTTAAAGTTTCGAATAACTTTTGATAAGATCCATTTGTGGTAAATACAATACCCAAGTAAGTAAATTGGTGAACAATTTCAACAACATTATTCTTATAAGTAAAAGGTTGATGATTGTGAGAACAATTTCTACCCTATTTAAATATCATTATTTTTGTTTTATTAACATTTACAATTAGCTTCCATTTATCGCAAAAATCGGATAAAATATCTAAACCCTCCTGAAGTCCTTCTTGACTATCAGAGAAGATAACGATATCATCCGCGTAAAGTAATAAGAGTAATTTTAACAAACCAGTGTCTACACCTTTAAATCCATTCAATGATAAATAATCTTCTAAATCATTCACGTACATTGAAAATAGGAGCGGACTTAGACAGTCACCTTGTCGTACACCTAAAAAGCAATCAAATGTATTACTAAGTTCATTATTTAATTTAACTCTAGACTTTACGTTTGCATATATTGATTTTATTATATCTAACAATTCTCCCAGTGACTCCTAGTTGTATTAATTTATAGAATATATTTTCTCGGACTAGATAATCGAATGCTTTAGTAAAGTCTATAAAACATGTGTAAAGCTTTTTGTTCTCATTAATGATATGATTAATTAAGCCATCTAATACAAATATATTATCTACAGTACTCTAAAACCTGCTTGTGCTTCTATATATATATTATAGTTTTCTGCCCATTTATTGAGTCGATTATTTAAGACGTGAGTAAACAATTTGCCGAATGTGCTTAATAATGTAATTCCCCTGTAGTTTTCCGGTTGGTTGATGTCGCCTTTTTTAAATAGCGGTACGATATATCCCTCGGACCATGCTGAAGGGAAAAAACCTAATTGAAATATTTTATTGAATCGTGCTACTAGATAATTACTGATAAAATTAAAACCGTATTTAAACATTTCGTTTAAAATATAATCCGAACCTCCCGATCTGTTATTTTTTAATTCTTTACAGGCAATCGAAATTTCCCGCTCATTAAATGGTAAATTCAGTTCTTCGAACATAATTTGTATTTCATTTTGTAAATATTATATCTTCATCAGGTTGAAAAAAATGCCGATTCCGTGTCATTGATTGCTTTAAAATAGCATTCAAAATTTGATCATATATTACAATACATACATGTATAATTACTTTACAATATTGGTAGATGGTTACAATTTATGTCAAAATCTGTCTTCTTGTTTGTTTCTCATCTTGCTTTAGAGAAGAAGGTTGTCAGGGAATGTCAATACTTCTTGTTAAATGAATATAACTTGAAATTCAAGATAATAAAAGGAAAGTTTGTGTTGTCTCATATCCACCTCTCATCGTGTTTTTATCAGTGATCACTCGATATGTCTTGTAATATAACAACAACAAAAACAAGTAAACTGCCAATATACACTGAGAGACTTTAAAACGCCAACAGTTAAAAAACGTCGTCAACAATGTCTGAAAATCTCCAGGCAAAATATTAACTAGGTAAAGAAATATCAGGCTTCCTAGAGCAACATCAACAATGATAAAATCATAAGTGATTATGTAAAATAGTGATGTCTGTGATATGTGAGTGTCACCACTATGTATCGAGTTGGGTTTAGGAACCGATGGTTAAAACAATTCAACACCAGCTAAGTGACTACTTCATTGACTTGATCGTCTCAATGTATCGCCAGTAATACTACCCAAAGTCCTGAAAGTACAATAACACATACTTATAACAACGTTATTACTATATATCGATATTCCTGCAAATTATATTTACTCAATGGATCTGTTCGCCGACATACATATTTCATAAAAGTTAAAACATAACACAATACACAATGCATTACAGATGCATTACATATACCACTTACATGTATACGATTGGTGATCGCGAAGTTCGTGTAATTTGCTTATACATTATTTATTTTTAGTTTAATATTGATGAAACTTCACTATCTGGATGATCAACATGATTGAAGTTGAAATATAGAACGGAAAAAAAATCCGCCAAGTTATGCGACAATTAACGGTACCCTTGGCAACGTTACTACACGTGGTTGCCGCACACCAAAATTGCTACATTTTTCATTTTTCGTTCTCCTGAAACAATGCCGTTTTTAAAGTCTTATGTGTAACTACAATTCACTACAAATTCGGAGCCAATACACTCAAATTTAGGTTTCACATTTCAGATTAAGGTTTGTCCACTGTCTCATATTAATTTCAACTAATCATTGATGAAAGTACATTGTAACACAACTCTGGAATAGTCAGAAAACGAATTCTAGATACTAACAATATTTGTGAAAATGTCTCTTACATGTACTATGTTATCGTGAAAGCACGAATGGTATAATTATGCAAATTAAGCTCATTACATTAATATTCAGTTTTTAATCAATCTGTATAATTGTATGCAACACTATTTCAATTACAGAAAATATTAACAAAAGCTGTTACTAGACAGAGCGCTTGACTATTCGCAGACATTTGTCAGTTCCAACAGTTTTCATTTGTAATGCAAAGCGTTCTTGGGTTATTGAACGGAAACCATTTGAATAGTCAAAAATGGTAAAGATCACAGTGACCTTTGACCTGTTGTATCAGCTAAAGTCGACTAATTACCTGGTAAGGGCCCTAATTGGCCGTTGACGTGTCAGGGCGCGTGTTGCGGGAGATTGATGACACATCGCACGAGTATGACGTCACAGACCGGCTGACGGCGTCTAAGACGGACAGCCGTGATGGCTAGACGTGCCCGATAGACGACTACGGTTATATTATTGCTCCATTGTGCAGATCGTGATCCAATTATACCACTCGACACTTTAATGGCGACGAGGCTGAGGGATAAGTTCCCGAATTAGTTTGTTTTGGGCCGTTTTGTCCGCCAGCGACGGAACGTTAACGCGTGGATTGTAAACTGGCCCTGTTGTTTTTAATTGTTTATTAACAGTGACTCTGGATTAGGAAATCACAAGTAAGTGTATTGTATTGGTTTACTTGTTGCTTTGGGAGGGTTTTCTAAATTATTTCGGTATTAAAATGGGGATAGGTGACTAGCGACCACCGGATATCATCATTTGTTCGCCACGGTCTGCACGAGTGAGCGTTAATGTTATCATAGCTACGTCTAGTTATAGGTAGTGTAGACCTAGAATATTAGGGTAGATCCAGTTTATAGTCCTATAGCTATTATCCCGTGTCTCGTACTCGTAGGTCCGTGCTGGTAAATATTTAAACAGTCTCATTTTAACAGATCGTCGCTGAGAACGAATCAGTGTTGCGGACAGAAAATAGTTCCAATGTTGGTCATATTTTATTTTGTAATAGATCTAGTCAGTGATTCTCCAATTTACACTGTTGAATTAGATTTTCCTTTTCTGCCAATGGGCTGCAATTCGGCTCGGAGGTTGGTCTCTATGGAGATGTGATTGGGCGTGTTGGGATTATTGTTGTTATAAAACTTGAGTACTCTTGCATGGTTGGGTTTTGCAGTTTATCATAAAAAAACCTAACATTTAAAACATAATTAATATCATATTTTGTGTGAATACGAATGATAGATCTAGTGATTACTCTGCGCAAGTAGTCCTTGGCAATTCGAATTCATCCGCATGTTGTTTACTATCATGGGGCCCCGTTACTTGCTAGCGCACTGTTATGGGACGATTTCGGCGTGTTGTTGTCGGTATGTCGGTAAGAATAAATCTTATATCCACTAAGGGGCAACACTCGTGTATCGAGAGTAATATGAGAAATACGAGTAGTCTCCCTTTTATTGATTTTGTTAAATATTGCTCATGCGCATACTGATTTTTCCGACTTCCGGTATCATGTAAACAAATGTTCATTGCAGACGAAATTCTATGTAACACGTTTATTAGCGAATTTTCGCATTAAGTCAACGTGTCACGTGGTTTGGTCAGAGTTTGAATTCACTAATGGATCTGAACATTTGTGTTACGGTCTCGCAGTGACAGAATGATACTGAAAAATGGCCGCCGATAGAATAACAAAAGTTACCTAAAATGCATTATTCTGTAGCTCATAAATTTTCTTTCATATTTTAATGATGTTTAAAAATATTCCAAAAACTCAGTAGGCCCATCTAGAACACATTTTACTAAGCGAGATAAATACTCTGTTGCTTAGTATAGCACTTTGATCGACCGTCATCTTGGAACGCTGGGAAAACAGAGAGAAAACACAGAATGTGACAGCCTGCATAGAATCAGTAATTGATCAACTGATTACGCCATGAACGTACTTGTTCTAAACAAGGAAAGTCGTATTATTATACACAGGTAGTTATACAGTGAACTTAAAAACGAAAGCAGGTTCATATCGACTATCGTCCTTCGTTACTTCATACCCAAAAATGTCACAAATTTTCTACTGACTGTACATATATGAATCATATGATCAGCAATCATTCTGTACTGGATGATCATGTTACCAATAATTAAGGACATCTGACAAGTGCATACTGCTGTGTTTCAATACTGACTGTGACATGTAGCAGCGACCTGTGAGAATTGAACAAAATTATGAAAATGAACAATTTAATATTTAAGATAAAATTCGCTTAAATAGGCTGTGCCTTAGTTCATATTAGCGATTATTCAACCCAGCATGGACATCTGATGATGAAACTGTGATATATTGTGACCTAGGTATTAAGTCAATACATCGTCAATAGCTTGTTTGATTAGAATCCATTTTGTTGATGTAGTGGGACATTATATTGTTTACACCTAGTATTATTCCCATCATGTCAAGCCGTATGGAATGAAAATGGCAGCTTGTTCGCTTTTCAATTTAAAACCTGGTGAGGAGACTGGGTTTTTGCATTGACTCCTCCAGAGCTTTACTTCAGATACTGTGGCGTAAGTAATAACGTGTAGGTAGGCTGGTATGTGGCACCCTATAAGCCCATTAGGATGCGGTAGGGTAGGGCTGTCGTTCCGCTGTAAATTCCATACGGTTTTGTCTGGCTGTGTGGATGGCTAGAAGGGCCTACACACATAGAATGGGTCTGTAGATTGAGTAGCACGTGCATGAGTGCGAGTCTTCTTGATAGTACTGATTGCATTGCGTCTGCTTATATCAAGTGATCTGGCGTAAGTAGTCCAAATCTCGCTACCATTGAGGAGCGTGCTGATTATGCATGCCTGGTAGACTTTCAGCTTGGTGGGCAATGTTAGGTTGTTGTTTTCCCAAACTCTCTTGTTGAGTTTGGACATTACCGTTGCAGGTTTGCCAATACGAGCATTGATCTCTGGGTCTAGTGATAACTTGTTGGAGATGTTTGAGCCCAAATATCTGAAGTTTTCAACAACAACAGGTAGGTGTAGAGTCGTTGATGGATATACATGGTGGGATTTGGACATCCTGTGCCATAACCTCTGTCTTTTTAATACTGATTGTGAGAGCGAATTCCTTGCATGCACGTGTGAAGCGGTCCAGGAGTCATTGAAGGCCATCGCGTGTGTGACTGGCAAGGGCTGCATCATTTGCAAACAGCATCTCTATGACCAGGACACGAGTCACTTTTGTCTTTGCACGTAATCGGGCGAGTGTGGACCCCATGCAGTCATAAATGACTGTAACTCTTTAATCTTGTGAACTTTATTCGATCAGGAATAAGAATCTATACGTGTAATAGAGCCGCTATTAGTTGCGGGTTATGCCTTCATGAATTTTGGGTATGTTGTCCCAATTCGTGTTACAGCGGGGTTACTGTTTCTGGTGTGGTTGTCCATAACCCATTTAGCCAACCCCTCGGGATCGTTCCAGATGGAAGTCGGATTATATATATTAGTATATATTAAACTATATATTACCTATATATACAGAGTCCATATATTTGATAAGCAATACACTTCCAGTTCATATATTTATTTCTACGAAGTTACGATGGTTCCAGTAGTCATACACACATAATGTAATAAGTCCACCCAATATTAACCCGAAATATCATTTAGTTATTCATCAATTTTATTACGTCCTAACATACAGAATACACTGACTGGACTTGAGATTTCGGACTCCCACGTAATTCTCGCTCGTGCCGCGACGAATCATAACCCGTTTCAGCAAGCACGTGACCTTCAGCATATCAATTTCCATTAACTCACCAAATATACAAAACTACTCTATTGTACTTACTGATCACGTGATACTGATTACCACCCGGTGTGCTAATGTATAATTATACATGAATTAATAACATATAGTCACCTATGAATACTTTTACTTATGTACATGTAACACGGTTACATCTGTCCCAAATGAATTTTTAAAAGTCCTTTTTTAAAATGATTTAATGAACTGGATTTTTTTCAGTCCTGTAATATTTCATTAATGAGTAATATTTTCAATCCCGAATAAAATGAATGAATATAGACACAATCAACATGATAAAAACATGGAATTATTTCAATTAATGATATATACTAATTCAAACACATCTTAAAACACTCAAAAACCAATAAAACATATGTACAATAACAGCTGCTGAATACTTAAGTCTCCTAAACTATTTCATAAATTCAATTTTACATTGTATATTCTCTTTCATGGTGAAATTCATTGCTCTAATCTCAAGCGAAAATCTTATTACATTAGGTCGAATAAGTATATTTTGCGACATTGTAATGGAATTCTTTAAACGAAAACGATAGATGTCTAACAGCCATACTTTCTTTCACTTGTATTTAAATAAAGTATTGTAGCCGCTAGAAGTTGCGGGTGCACCGTCGTGTGTATGGATTCTGTTGTCCCCATTCGTGTAGCCTCAGGGTTGCCCTTTCTGGTGCCTGCTCATGATAAGTTGAGCTAATTGCCTTGGGATCTTATATGTAGGTTTGTCGGATTAATTATAATGCATTTGCGTATATCATAATTTATATAAATACATTATAGACAGAGTCCACTGATTCAACAAAATCACTTCATCCAGTTCATCATATTTTATTTCACAATAGTCCAACAATTGTACACATATAATATAAAATAAGTCCATACAATATTATAACGATATACTATTTAGTTACTTCTTAGCATTCTGAAGACCTGGTATTCACTGTCCGAACTTCAGATCTCAGTTCCACACATTCGATTCTCGCTCGTGCCACGACGAATCATATTCTAAGTCGGACAACACGTGACCTTTTATAAATCAACTCATCAAATATATTATATACTGGTCACGTGCTACCAATTATTACCTGGTGTATAGGTAACTAATTTGTATACTAATAACCTCTGAATACTTACAATGACTTATACAAGTAACACGGTTACATCTGCCCCCAAATGCTTTTTAAAAGTCCCCTTTTAGATTTTAATTGATGTAATGAACTGGGTGTTTTTAAATAATAATCTATAAATAAACAATGTTTCATTCCCAAATAATATAAAATGGAAGAATACAAACACAATCAATATGATAAAAACATGAAGTTATTTTAATGATTTTATGTTATATACTAATTTAAACACATCTAAAAAAAACCTATAAATCAATAAACATATGTACAATAACAGCTGCTGAATATTTAAGTCTCCTAAACCGTTTTATAAATTTTCATTAATGTAATATTTTCTCAAATCTAAATTTCCGTATAAAATTTGTCTTTTAATCATATTGTGTTTTATAATAATTCCTCTGTTTTTAATTTCATTTATGTTGAATGTTGGTTCATAAAAATAATGGCCACAAACATCACAATTAATTCTATTTCGAAATGTAGACCTCAAACAACTTTCGTGTATGGTTGAATGACAACACCATGTAATTTTGAAAATTTCCCCAAATTTATAAAAAGGAAAACTTCTA
Source organism: Spisula solida (assembly GCA_947247005.1). Classification (NCBI taxonomy): domain Eukaryota; kingdom Metazoa; phylum Mollusca; class Bivalvia; order Venerida; family Mactridae; genus Spisula; species Spisula solida. The sequence continues at coordinate 52,847,091 of OX365951.1, forward strand.
AATTCTTCGCATAAAGTACTTTGGTCCAAAACATATTTCTTTGACCATTTTATATGCCTTTCAGCCTTTTTGATTTGTCTAGATAATTTATAATTGGGTAATTGTATCAAATATTCAATTGGTTTAGAAAATATGGACGGTGGTAGTGCAGTATTCTTTCTAAATGCTTTATAAAAAGGTTTTATGAGGTCAGTATTTTTATAATGAAAATAAATACCTTTTATAATACTTAATTGTCTTGTGGGATCCTTTTTAATCAAGTAAATCAACTGTTTTTCCGAAATAGGTACTTCATAAAAACTATTACACCTATTAAAAAATCTAAAGGTACACCTTTTCTAAAATTTCTTGGATTAAACAATCTTTACAATCCATAAATTCTTCATCAAAACTACTTAATTGTTCTAAAAAAAGTGATAGCCAAGTATTTGCCAATTAAACCGAAGAATCCCACCTATACACGAAAGAAGTTCTAAGTCTGTAAACTTTTTACAATTTTCTGGTTCATATAACGTTTTAAAAGAAGATGACCAATCGTCATCATATTCTATATTGTCAAATTCTTTTAAATCAATAAACCGTTTAAAATACTCGCAATATTCAGCTAGCCGCCTGGCATTAATATCAATCTTGATTTCCATTATATTTTTTTTATTTGTAATATGTATAATAATAATAATTATCAATGAATTCAATAAACTCTATTAGTAATATTTACAGCCAGGATGCATTTTAATGCATCCGTAAAGTTAAATAATATTGTATAAAACATGTCACATCAATTCTAACAAACTAATTAATTAAAAAACAACACTTCACATTATATACAAAACCATCGCTGAGTATCTAAATCTTTTAACCTGTCTTTGTCTGAACGTCACTGTAGTGTATGACAAAATGTTGTAAATTAAAATTCCCGTACATTATTTGTTTGGTTAACCAATTATTTCTAAATATTTTAGCTGTTTTAATAACTTGTTTTCGAATATTCAATCTTTTAAAAACACTGTCTTTACAGACATTACATTGAAAGCTATTATTAATACTATAGCTAAAGCAACTTTCGTGCACAGTGGAATGACAACAATATGTGATTCTAAAATATTGGTCAAATGTATAATAAAAAATCTCTTTTGATTCATTACATAGTTGACATGTATCTGTCACCAAATCTGTTGCTTCTAAAATTAATTTTTCGAATTTTTGTAAAAACAATTCACATCAGGTTCCATAAAATATTCTTTTGGTGGACGTAATGCAATTGGAATCGTATTTAAAAATGTTTGGATGAATATATCCATAAACTTTGAAGTTCCGTAAAAATTATGAATGTTTTCTAATACTATAGTTTGTTTTCCACTATTACATTTAATTAAATAAAGTAACTTATTTTATAACGAACTGATTTGATAGAAAATGGTTATATCTACCACAAAATCTATTGGAATTTGTCTTAAAATAGTTGTTACCAACCATCCCTCCACATTTAGGGATTCATCAGTTGCATTGTTAAACGTTCTAAAAAAATATTTAAAATTTATTAGCTTTTTTATTCTTGTAATTACCCCTGTACACAAATGAAGTTGTTAGTTCTTCAAAAACAAAACACGATTTATCACAATTTTGTAACAAGACGTTAAAATAGTTTAAATATTCAGCCAATCGCCCGGTATCCACATATATCGTTTTTGATTTCATTGTTTATTAGTAATATCGATCGCACTATTAAACAGATACTACGATCTTTTGTTCTAATCACAATTGATAATAATAATGATAATAATATATACAGCCGGGATGTATTTATTGTACATGCAAGACACTAAATACATCCTTAAAAATAAATATAAAATAACACAATTTTAAAAATACTACATTGCAAGTAAATGTAGACTGATCCAACTCAATCATAGTAATTATGTAGATTGTAGTTCCCCTAATTATTATAATGTAATGTTCACATTCCCATACATATATAATAATAATAATTATATCATATTTTTTAACAATTTAATCTTACGTAATGCTTAAGATATAAAATTAAATACGCAATTGTATTTAGATAAAATAAACAAGACTAGAATACAAATCCATTGAATACTCACCAATTGTATTTCAATAAAATAACAGATTTGAATACCTTGATCACACACACACATGCTATTGTATTCAAATAAAAAAATAACAAATTTGAATATCAAATACTTCAATCACACACATACAATTGTATTCAAATAAAAAATAACAGATTGAATACAAAATACTTCAATCACACAAATACCATTATCAAGCAGTGGTATTCAAGTACATTTGTAAAATCAGACCAATTTCCAATTTACCAATACATGTTTTCACCATTAACCTTACGGTACTTCTGATTTATATTATTGTTTAACACCATTATGAATAACCCCTATTTTCGTGAAATATGTGGTATTTAATATTTTCGTAACTCTGTAATAAGTGAGCAAGTCTAATCTAATAAAGCTGGGAATGGTTAGCTTTACTTTGGTTAGTTTGTTTATTATCAAAGGTTGAGATGTATTCATAACTAATTTGGACAACCACCGTCCTTGTATTCCTACTATTATATCATTAGTGCCGTTGGTATTTATTTCCCATTTAATTGGACACGATTCCAAGGTTATAAGTGGTATGTCTATACAGTGTATACCATTAGATATATGTACGTATAGGTAAGTACCCCTGTTCTGTTTACTTCCATACACCTGTGTTAGTATGACTATTCCAACTACCAGATGCAAAACAGCTATAGCTAATATAAAATGTTCATATTCTATATAAGTCTTTATGCTTTCAAAAAATGAATCATAAGGATCTTGTGTTGTAGTTGTTACGTACTTTAATTGCATCGCATTTACCTGCCTTATCATTGTAGTCGTTAAAATCATCATATTTATTTTACGATATATCACACATATACATAATGTATTTATTATAGTAAGCATGATGCCTGCTAATGAAATTACGTTATATGCCGTAGAACTTGAAGTTCCCGTATTGTCGTTCCATAATGATTCCTCTATATTTGAGTAAACTATCTTGTTTTTCTTCGCTTGATTGGCTAAATGCTTTAGCGATATATCAACTCCTTTTGTCTTGTCTAATATCTTTTTGGATTGATGTTCAAATATTTTATTTGGATTCACCTGACTATTATTTGAAATAATTTCATTCAGTCAAGGAACCTCAAATATGGCATATTTATTGGATGTACTATTTCCATTGATATATTAGAATCAAGTTTACATTCCGAAAAATACATGTCCGTTTCATGAGAGTTAGTGACAATCTTACATCCACATGGTACTGTGAGTATACACAAAATTTACAATCCTTAAGTTTTGTAACGTTCTGTCCCAAGCAAATCATTTGTGTATTTCTTTGCTGAATAACCCAGAATTTTATCTCTACTTAGTCTTGTTAATTTTGGCCTAAGCTCGTCCTGCATCATTTTGTGATTTTATAAGTTATTTACTCTTGCGATATTATCATACTTGTATAGCTCAATTAGACAATTGTCTTGATTTGCCCTATTGAATATTATCTCATTGTAGCATAACATAAAACTTGCGTATTGTACACATACCTTTAAAAAAGGATCATCTAATCTTGCAAACGACCGATCTTGTTCGTTTATCACTATATAGTTTGGGTTTTTAATATTTATGACGTCATTAATATCAGTAAGCATGCTTACATCTCTATTATCTGAATCATCGTTAAAAGGAATGGTGAATAACTGTATCTTAAACATTTTAAAGTCCCTTTTCTGTACAATTGGCATACTAATGCTAATGTATATGATATCATCTTGGCGTCCGTGAATAAATTTAGCATTTTGAAAATAAAATGCCGCATCTCTTGAAATCAATTGATACGATTTGAAATCTTTAGATAATACATCTGTTATATTATCCAAAGCGAATTGTAACCGTTCAGCTGGTATAATGTAAGACGATAGTTTCCCTACATTTAACATTTGTACCCCTCTGAGCAGATTGTTAAAATGATCCTTTATCCTTGCAAATGTGTCTGTATATTCTAAATCACGGCTTCAGCCACTTCATGTTCTTGATCTTGAGCTCCGACCTTATGTACTAATGACTGTATCATTTCCTTTTCACTGGCAACAAATCTATGAAACAATTCTAATTCCTCATGTACATGATGTACAAAGCTTGAAAACCCTTCTTCAGATTTAGTAAAAGTCTGTGTCATCGAATTGGCCACACTGGCTATATTTATATGGCTTCTTAATACGTTTAGTTGTGATGTTGTCGCCACCCCAAATAATTTTGAACCTAAATCTCCTGTAATGCCTAATAAAGGCCAATCCCTTTTATTTGATTTACTGAACTTTATAGTAGGAATAATTCCTTCCAATGTCTTGAATATAATAGCAGTATCGGCTTCTTAATGTTTTATAAGTGCATTTATTTCAACAGACAAAGGACATCCTTTCTTTGAAAAAAACCTATTTTACACGGTGTCACACCTCCAGCGAAACTAATTTGTTCAGGTAATTTAAACCTTACTGTGTGAATCCACTCGTTGTTGACAAAATAAATATCTTTAGTGTTTGTGAATTGTATGCCTTGATTTAATCTAAGTATGTCTTGGCATTCAGCCGTTGACCCTATTACCAGGATACTCAGTACAAGTAAGGTCTTTGCCATCTTACCTAAAAAAATAAAAATCAAATTAAATTATTATTTAAATTAAACATTTTGTTTGTTCCTTCTTTTCTCTCTTTTATATATATATGAGCCAGTCTCCAGGAAAACCTGCTATATTGACAAAAATATTGACTTTAAGATTTTCCATAGTATTACAGGATAATATTAAATAAGCAAATTGCAAAATAAATTATATTAATATCTTGAGTTTTAAGGAAGTTACAGCTGTTTTGGTAGAGTCCCTATTTGGAGCTTTTTTGTGTGACGTCGCAAACGTCATTCAAACGTTATTCGACGTAACTGAAATAAGTATTTCATTATAACACCATTTGAACAATTTTTGACATAAACTGTTCAAAATAGTACCAAATTCTATAATTATGTTTCACTTTTCAAAATATATATGAAAATCGAAATTGTTTGCATTCAGAGAAAGGCTACATCTGTTTTAAACAACAAAATCCTCGTTTTTCTCGATCGGAGTACTTATCTGAAATTGGTCACTATAACAACGAAGTATGTGTTTTCGACATAATTCATAGGAAAATTTAAAGCTAAGGTATAGTACTATTTGGGTCAATATCTTAAAATAGAATCAATAGATATGTATTTTTCCTTATTTTAGAGCTTTATCAAAATCTTGTTACATATAGTAATTACATAATGTCATTATAGCAGGTTTTCCTGGAGACTGGCTCATATATATTTGTTCCTGTATTACATTATTGTTGTTTTCATAATTTTATGCATACTTTTCAGTATAATATATATGTATACCTTTGTATATACGTACGTTATCTTGACTCATTATATGCTTACTTGCTAATTCATTAAGTACTTCCCACTGGTATTTATTATTGGTTTCCTCTGACCATTATTGTATCCTAATCATTCCGTGTAATTTGGACCCATCATAATTTGGATAAGGTTGCCAAGTTGCTTAGTCAACAATTTCTCTTCTATTGTTCTCTTGTGTATAATTATAAACAGGTTTGTACCTGTTTATCCTATGATCTACAGTAGTATATATTTTATGACTAGTGCTGATAATTTCTGTTAATTGTATAGTCTTGTGTAAACTCGCAAACTGACAATATGCTTAGGTCGGCAAATATTGTGTTTATGGTCGACCTTTTTAACCTGAGACAGTTATGGTTGCCAGTTAGTACAGACTGGAACATGACACCGGTTAGCTGCTACCTGATTCCTAAATATGGCAACATAGGTTGCCACATAACAACTCATAACTATATTATTATACCTAACATATCCTCAGCACAGATTTTAGAAACATGATACTGGCAAGCTGCTAAGAATGGCAACAGATGTTGAATATCTCGATTAGTTGGCTATTTGCCATATAATAACTCATACAATACTTAGTATACGTATTGATTCTTCTTCTCATATTTTCTACCACACTTTTGAACTGATGCCTAAATATCTTATTTCTAGATACCCATAATTATCTTTTACACGCCTTGGACTATTAGTTTCAAGTAACTCATTTAATTTTGAGTCCGTGAAAATATCCAACTACAGTTTATTAATCATGCTTAATCACATTGACACACCTAATTCCAATATACGTGTTACCATTACATGTATGAATGACTAACAGTGGTATTCGCAATACCCTGTAAGAACACCTAAAGTACCATCTTTAATAGTTGTACTGTGTGTCCCAATGTCTAAGGTTAGTTAATCAATTAGTTCTGCTTATCAGATTGAACTTTTAAGGATGCTGGATCGGTTTAATGTAAAAATATATAAATATATATAAATGTAAAAATGTGTCAATATAATCTAAAATATATCAAATTGAACAGTTATGATAAGTATTATACAATAAAATTAGAAAATTCCGAGAAAAATATTGCATTACAAAATAGGTGGGTGGTTATATTGCTATTTATGCCAAATGACCTTTTTGGGAGTCAGGTTTGATTCGTAATGTTTGTTTATTGTGTGTTGATGTGTTTTCGCGATATTAACATGTTCAATAAATTTTATTTTAAGCGTTTTCATTGTTTTTCTCAGCATTTTAGCCACATTTAACCAAAATAAAAACAAACATTGCGAAAAAGATAGATCGGTGACTTCTATTTTTTATTGCATAATTATGAAGATCAATGTCACAAGACTTATTTTACAAAATATTAATAAAAGTTTAAGGTGGGAAAAAAAGTTATTAGGATTTTACCTGGGTGCTATTTTGCTGCATTAAATATGAAGTGGGTGGGGTAAAAGAGCAATATATATTATACCAAAATTAAAAATACCCTTTTTGGTATCTTGATCATGTATAACAATGTGTACCCAAACTATATTGAAAACTATTTTATTATTTAGATCACTGACATCAAATAAAAATGTCAAATTTGAACACCACCAACAATGTACCAATTTCAATGGAATTATAAAAATAATTCATAAACTATTCAATCAGGGCTGATTACCCGAAAAACGAGTTCCGTGACCTAGGGTTTTTTCATCATATTTTGTGTCAGTATAGATTTCTTTACTGCCTGGCAAAATTTGATCAAATTCCTAAGCGCTCCATCATCCTAAACCCTTTTTTCAATTCTTTTTTTTGTCCTGTACCATCATGTACTTAAACTAATTACTCTTGTAACATCAGTCTTATATATTTATCCTTATTCAACAGCTGTTGTTGTTTTGTTTTTTCTGCTATTTTGCAAAACAATTCATCCGCGCATAACAAATATGCCTATTGTACGTATTCCTTTATTAGCATATGCATCGAAAATTATTTTAATCTTGTTCAAAGGAATAGGGAACATTTGTTCACTTCGCTCCCTTTTGACAATTGGCAGTTATGCTTACATTAAATAATCGGATTTATTAATTTTTAAAATTAAATTGCCGCATTATTGCACCTTAACTGATATGAATTGAAATTTTTGGCTTATTATCCAAAGCAAACTAAAATCATACCAAATATTGAGTATTTCAACCTCTAATAACGAACCATGCACTATAAACTAAATTTACTTATAGTTTGGCCTTAATGTTCTCTGATTAACTTCATATCACTGATTACTCCCACAGTGTACTTGTTGCCCTCACATGACCGACAATGTATTTATTTATTACTATAACAACTGTAGCCGATAGTTACTTGGTCAATACTTTCTCTCACGGCTGAAAGAACGCATCATACATTCTTACTTCCATCTACAAGTTCTCATAGTATCTAGATAGACGAAGTTCTACACATCTTTATATTAAATGTCTCATATAATTTGTCCATTACACCACTTAAAAGATCGGATCCTCTATCAGACATAATAACCTCTGGATTTCCAAATATTGCAAAGACATTATGATATAATGTCTCTGCTATTTCTTTCGCGTTTTGTGTTTTTTAAATGAAAAAATAGTACATATTTTGATAAGGCACAAATTAGTGAGAGGACATACTTTTAATCGTTACTTTGCATTCCACAGGTTACGAGGTCAATATGTAACGTTTCAAACGGTTTATTCGGAATGTTCATAGATTGTAAGTGATAGGGTTTTTGTCAATAGTTATGTTTATTTATTTGACATTTATCACATGAAATGACGTAGTCCTTAATTTCCTGAAACATTTTTGGGAAATAATAGAACTGTCTGATAGTCCAAAACAATTTGTCTGCTCCAAATGTCCTAATTGATCATGATAATTGTACAATATATCATTTCTAATAGCTTTTGGTAACGCGTTTTGTTTTAATTGCCTTTGTTTTTTTGTCATATGTTTCCCTCTCGATTCGTAGAAGTGATATAATACTCCGTCGATTAGCTCATATTGCCCCGATATGTAATTAATGCTCCTGCGTTTGTCAATTTGTTCTGGTAGTATTCCCCCTTCAAGATATTTAAATATATCCTTAAAACCATTGCATTCCTTTTGTAATTTTCTCAAATTCATTTCCTGCTGTATTACGTCATTATTTGTTTTATTATTTATATCGGATTTATTGATACTATTTTTATTTGCCTCATTTTCCTTGGGTTGACTGATGCTTTTTTCAATTGGTATTTTAATGATTTCCTGTGGGGAATTGCTTTGCCTAGTTTGTGCCCTCGTTAAGACATTGATACTTCATTGTTCGTTAGTATATAAACACTGACAATCTTTTAAAATGTCTTCAGCTGTCTCACTTTCCTGTGAATGATCGTGTTTAATTCTACTTAAATAATCACTCGGATTCAAACTTCCTTTCCTGTACTCAATAGTGTTATTGTAATTTTCCAACTATATCGCCCATTTATATAATCTGTTGTTACTTTGTTTACTAGAATGCAAATAAGTCAATGCCCTGTTGTCCGTATAGATTTTAAGAGGGACATTGATTATATAATTTTTACACTGTCTTAATGCATATATAATTGCTAACAGTTCAAGCTCGCAACTTGAATATCTACTTTCGTTTGGGCGCAGTGTTCTTCCTCCGAATTCAATAATAGCATTTAGATTGCCTTTCTGGTCTGGCTGAGATAGGATATATCCTAAGGCCATTGCGCTAGCGTCTGTATATAAATCAAATGGTTCATTGAATCTAGGTAGTTTCAAAATTGGTTGATTAATCAAAGCTTGTTTAAATTTATCGAAACTCGTCTGATGTTCTTTGTCCATTTATATAACGTATCTTTTTTCAAAAGTGTTTTTAGCGGAAACGCTATCATAGAATAGTCCCTTATAAATTTTCTCACAAAAGACGTCATGCCTAAGAATCCTTTTAAAGATTTTTGGTTATTTGGTACTGGAAAGTTTTTAATAATTTGTAATTTCTTTGGGTCTACTTGTAACGTATTTTGGCCAATAATCATACCTAAGAATGATATTTTGCTTTGCGCGAATTCACATTTAGGCAATTGTAATTTTAAATTTGCATCTTTCAATAACTTTAATACTTGGTCAATGTGTTTAACGTGTTCTTCTGTTGAATTTGAAAATATTAATATATCGTCCATGTTATTCAACGCTGATTTATAAAGTACTGGTTTTAAAACTTTGTTAAAATAAATAGACCAATACGAAGATGAATTTACATAACCAAATGGGAGTCTATTGTATTCATAACTCTCACCGCCATTAATTATGAATGACGTGAATTTTTTAGATTGAACGTTTAAAGGCAGACTAAGAAACGCTGATTTTATATCAATTTTGCTGAATAGTCTTGGCCTTTTTTCTGCAATAATATTTGATATATCTGAAAATGTCGGTAATTGGAAATACATCCGCTTCGCGATTTTATTAAGATGTCTGTTATCAATAACTAATCTATAATTTGCTTTATCCGAGTCGTTTAATTGTTTCTTTTTCACGAATAAAACCGGACCTCTAAATATAGATGTAGATGGCCTTATTTTATCCGCTTTTAACAACTTGTTAATTTCTTCCTCTTGAACTGATCTCATACCTGGATGTAAGAAGCATGGCCTCGACCTGATTGGTAGTTCATTTTCCATAATCTCTATCGTACACTCGAAATCTTTAACTAACCAATATCCGTACTTGTTTTACTAAACACCTGTTTATGGTTATGTTATGTTTTGAATAAGTCCGTATTATGCTTGATTTTTTCCGATATGTTAAATGCAAGCGGATTTTCTGAGTTGGACATTTCCGACAATGTTTCATTATTTAATTCGTATTGAACTAATTGTCCTATGTTCTCTATATTTTCAATACTCGCAATTACCGCATTTTTGGTACAACTTGTACATCGTCCGTGTAATTATTAAACGGAACTAAGATAACCTATTTATGTTGTTTTCTATTGCAAATTATATTACACATCATGTCACATTCAAAATTTAAAATAAAATTATCAGACACTGTCACAGTATGAAAAACGGGTTTAAGTGCAAGTAATATTTTATTATATTTACTTTTATTTGGAATTTCACAAAAACGTCAAATTTAAGTTGATTTATTTACCGTATATAAACTAAATTTAATTTGTAAATTTAATCACAAATAATACTATATTATCTTTCCGTTTATTTGGAATTTCACAAAAACGTCCACATTTAATTTGATATATTTTTCGTATATTAACTAAATTTTATTCATATTTATAATCACAAATAATACTAGTACAGGCATTCAACTAGATTCGCGTTTAGTTCACATGTAGATCTACAAATTTTTTTTCACAAATTTCAAAATTAGAAGAATTTCCATAATTGTTTTATTACCTCCCTTTAATATAAATATGAGAACAATTTGTATACATCTTTTCCTTGCCGTTAAATATACAGTAGAACTTCGATGCCTCAAACAGTACTTGCCTCGAACACCCTAGATGCATCGAACTAGTTCTCCGGTCCCGTCAAAATTCCTTCTTTATTCATATGGTAAACAGTAGATGACTCGAACAGTATCTAGGTCGAACATTCGAACTGATTTGACGGTCCCTTGCTATGATTAACCCGTAGATGAGTCGAACAATACAAGTTTTCGCACCTTTCATTGAATGTTGAAATACATTGTCCGAACGCGGGTAGTCGGCGACAAGTTGTGATAATTACTGTGATAATTATTTATTTTTAAACAAATCGGAATAAAATAATCATTTCTCAACGTTTGTCAAAAGAATCTGTTACATTTCCATTTATTGATTTGCAGTCGAACTTGACCCAGGAAATGATGATATTATGTGGCTCGCAGCTTAATTTTTATACTCGTATATAAATATGCTGTTTAACAAGAAACCTTACACGCGTGAACACTCGAAGAGCTTGTAGGAGATCAGTTCGAACTTATACCCATGCATATTCTTGGATACCATAGATGCATCGAACACCCTAGATGCCTCGAACTATTTTCCCGGTCCGAAGGTAGTTCGAGGCATCGAAGTTCTACTGCACTTTAAATACAAATTATATCGTAAAGTAGATTCATAGTGAACTAGTGTATGTGTAACATCTTTGAATTCTACTTTATGGTTGTTCATGAGCATTGGAATATAAAACCAGTTCATATATGATAATAATTTTTATTAAGTCATACAATTTAAACGTGTGGTTATACTATATAAATCGTACGATACAGAAATGTTTTATTGGTAAGAAGCAGGTTACAAACTGCTGAGTGGTTGTCATATTTGCACAATATGTGCAGAATAAATTTAATGAAGAAATAAAGATATTTAATCACCTTTACATGCAACTTAAATTTCAAATTTAAGCGCATTTAATTTTGTGTTTATATTGCATAAACGTGCATTTAATCCCATTTATATTCTATATTTAATCACCTTTAAATGCAACTTAAATGTGACTTAAACTTGTAGGAATAATTCGACTTAAATGTAGTATTAAACTTAACTTAAATATGGAATTTAATGGCTACTATTTTCTGATTAAATGTATTTAAATTTCGAATATAATTACATATACGTTAATTTTAATCGAAAATTAAATGTAACTTTTCATGCTGTGTGTTTTATGGTTGATAAGTACAGGAATCTTTCGCATACTCTGTGGCCGTATTTTAATAGACTTATTAGAACGCAATGTTACTTTCTTGTCTTGTTCTATATCCTTTCCGCTACCACGATTTTTTTGGGGGTTATGAGAAATTCATATGGTCCCTATACCCCGTCCCTGAGACACTATTGACTTGCAGCACTGATAAAAACTCGATACATCCGGATGCGCGAAAAACTTCTTTTTTTTTTTTTTTTTTTTTAGCTTGACAGGCCTACTTTTTGGCCCCTTTATGGCATTGTTCCTCACCCCTTTGTCTAGCCTTATATTCCTGCTATAGAAAAATAAAAACGTTTTGGCGCTAAATGTTAATGCAATTCCACAGGGAATCGTACCGCAATGGCGGGTAGGACCAGTAATTTTAGTTTTGTAAAATCTACGTTCAAAGCCCTCTTTAAAGGGGTCTAGCGGGCCCAAAAACCTGTGCACGACCCTGGGCCCGTAATATCCTGTAGTCTGGGATGCCTGTGTACCCATGACAGCAAACTTCCCGAATTTGGGCGTTTAGGTCGAAAACTACGGAAGGCCGAAATGGCCATCTCGGCGAGTCTGCGTAAGTACGCTATAGTAGCGTTGTATTTTTTGAAAAAATCCATTCCTATAATAACTGATCTAAACAAATTGTCAATGATATAAAAATCATGGTCAAACAATTCCCCGTTGATATTGATCATGCAATTAACAATTCCTAAAATGTCATTAGGTTTTCCTTCTACCGCCGTTTTAAATTTTAATGACGTCGATATTATGGTTTCGTCCTTAAACGGACTACAATTGAAATAATCGTATCTTATGCAACTAATAGTACTTCCCGTATCCAATAATGCATGAACCTTACGATCTCCTAGATTTACAGAAATAAAATTCTCCGAAATTTCACTTATACAGTTAATAGCTTTTAATTTTGTCCTTTTCCTATTTAAAGGTAAATTGTGAACCCCTGTATTAGCAAAATCACATTATTTTCTAACATATCTACACTGGGAGTAAAAATGGTTGTATCTTTTACACCCATGACATTGTTTTCCAACGGCTATACAATGACTATCCATAGGACAGTTTTGTCTACCACATTTGTGACATTTTTGTTACCTAAAATGGCTTGGGGCTATCGCATACCTATCTATAACCTTCGGCTTTTAATATGCAAATCTCTCATAATGAGATATATACCTTTGATTGTTCCCGTCTGCACTGGTACCTATCGCCATCAAATCTATTATTTGCACGCGATTGGTAATTTTCATCCCTCTTGTAATTATGTCCAAACTGATTGCCCTCTGTAAGATTGACATGATCGGTTTGCTTTTCGGAATTTAATTGTTTTAACTCCAACAATAAGTTATCAAGTCTGGCACCGACGTACATGAGTTTCAGCTAAATAATTATCAGTTATTTCGAAAAGACTGGAAAATAAAAGGTGGAGGATTATTGATATATGTCAAAAATAGTACCCCTTGCTGTCGTAGAGAGGATCTGGAATGTGAGAATACAGAAATAATATGGTTAGAAATACACCCTCATGAACAGAAATCCTATATTCTTGGATATGTGTACAGACCACCATCGGCGTTGAAATCATGGACCTTGGAGTATGAACAAATATCTTTTGAAAACAAAGAAACTATAATAATGGGTGATTTTAACATTAACTTATTTGACAAAACTACCACCACAAACAACTGGATGACTTTAAATGACTCATTCAATCTGAACCAACTTGTTGTATATGCTTCAAGAACAACATCTAGTTCATCTACTCTAATTGATCATGTTTATACAAATAGGTCAACATAAATCAAAAATGTAAATGTAACTAAATTGTCCTTAAGTGACCACTATCCAGTGTGCTTTACTCGGAAAACATCCTCTGATTCCGAAGGCCCGATGCATAAAGTTATTACATATAGAGATGACAAACGACTTAATGAGGAACAGTTTTTACAAGATTAACAGTATCAGCCATGGAGTACATTGTCTATCTTTGATGATCCAAAAGATGCCCTAGACTACTTTATTAAAATATTTTTGAAGACACTTAATGACCATGCTCCCGTAAAATCAGAACGGGTAAAACATACAAATCAACCGGAGTGGTATACAAAGGAAATCCAAGCAGAAATTAAACTAAGAGACTCATATAAAATCCAGGGAAACAATGATCAATATAGATTACAACGTAACAAGGTACGTCATAAAATAAGAAATAAGAAAAAATCGTTCTTCGCAGAAACAATAAACAATAACTGTAAAAAAGATCCCACAAAATTGTGGAAAAATCTAAAATGCCTATCTGGAGAACCATCGAAAGTACAACCTAATTTCATAAATGATGACCTTGGCAATCCTATTTTGGATCCTAAACAAACAGCAGACACATTTAATGACTTCTTCATACACGTGTTTTAAGATTTTCTTCCCAAACGTACAAATGAAACTTCAAGTTACAATGCAAATACTGTGAATACGGAATCAAACTTTGAAATACCTTTGTTGAATGAAAACTATGTAGAAAAACAGCTCATGAACCTTGACCCATCAAAAGCTGCAGACTTAGATGGTTTAAGTCCTAAATTTCTGAAAATGTCAGCTAAAATCATTTCCAAACCAGTCACTCAGATACTAAATCTAAGCATTACAAAACAAACATTTCCTGATGAATTCAAAATGGCTAAAGTGACGCCAATTCATAAAAAAGGTTCTAAATGTGATAAAAATAACTACAGACCAATCTCAGTATTACCTATCCTGTCTAAAGTTATTGAACGTCATGTATCTGACTACATAAAGAAATATCTTGAAGAAAATAACTTACTTCACATAAACCAGTCTGGTTTCAGAGCCAATCATTCTTGTGAAACTGCTTTAACATCTATTGTTGATAGGTGGATAAATGCCATTAACGAAAATAAATATGTTGGAACTGTATTTTTAGATTTATCTAAAGCCTTTGACCTAGTAAACCATTCAACCCTCTTAGACAAATTACAATCATATAACTTCAGCCCATCAACACGCCAATGGTGTAAATCATACCTAACAAACAGATATCAAAAGGTATGTGTGTCTGGGAAGCTCTCAGAAGCGGGTCATATTACTTCCGGCGTACCTCAAGGATCTGTCCTTGGATCTATATTTTTTATGATATGCCAATTGAACTGAGGGAAATTTTTACTGACATGTTTGCGGATGACACAACTCTCACAGCTGTTGGTGAATCGTATGAAGAAGTTCAAACCAACCTACAGGACAACATTAATAAAATCTATTCATGGTGTCAAGTAAACTCAATGGCTCTAAATGCTAGGAAAACAAAGGCAATGAAAATCAGTGCAACAAATAAACCCACTACAAATCAAAACATGTCTCTACATCTTGGACAAGAACAAATAGACTTGTCCGACACCGAACGCTTTTTAGGAGCTCAAGTTGATAGAAATCTTAACTGGAACAATCAAATTGATGCAGTCATTAAAAATGTAATTCAAAGCTCTATCTTTTGAAAAGAATAAAACCTTACATCAATATACCAGTCAGAAAAATGTTCTATAATGCATATATACTCCCCCATTTAGATTACTGTTGCTCTATTTGGGGAAATTGTAGTAACAGTAATGTGGACACTATTATCAAATTTCAAAAGAGAGCTGCCAGACTCATTCTAGATAAAGACTTTGATACTCCATCAGATGAACTATTTGCTACTTTGAACTGGATGACTTTTCCTGACAGAGTAAAATATAAAAAAGCCATCATTATTTATAAATCATTAAACAACATGAGCCCCCCATACATTAAGGACAAATTCCAAAAACTTCATGAAGTCCAAATTCGCCATCTCAGATCCTCTGAGTGTCAGCAGAATCTCTATGTTAAAAAACCAAGGCTAGAATTCTGTAAAAAATCTCTCGACTACTCTGGGCCAATGATTTGGAATTCGTTACAATTAGATGTTCGAAATGCACAGACCTTGAATGGCTTCAAATATAAGTATATGTCTTATTTGAAAACATTGCTGAATTGATGTGTATTGCTTTACAAAAGAATATCTGTAATTGTGAACCTTGTTCTTGATAGCTTTGCACATTGTATATAAATAATATTTTGCTATCATGTATTGTGTTGCTATGTACATATATCTGTAAATGTTGATTATTTTCAAGAGGCTCACAGGGAAGATTGGGCAATTGCCTTACTGTGTTGCCTCTATAAATAAAGTCTTTATTATTATTATTATAGTACGTCTGGCACCGACGAAACAATGGCCGCCTTAATGATAACAAGAAAACAATTAAGTTGTGAATAAAAAACCACACAACATGTAACTTAAATAATCCAAGTAAATAGTGTAATTTGACATCGAATGTTATGTTTAAAACCGATAAGTTTGTGTGCATTTAATTGAGCATTTACCTATAAATCAATGACTAATGAAGTTGCACCAATTCGGATGTTGTTACCCGTCCATTAAAAATAGTAATTTTGCTATGTTTATTTTTCATATATAATATAAAAAACTGGCCATTTACATCCACTTAATATGATTGATAAAAATAATATTAGGCGGAAACATGTCATTTATATCACGAAGTAGAATAAATTAATGTGCGTTTTTATACAAAGTATGCTACACTCGAGATAATTAGAATATATTTGTATTTCAATGCAATATGTGCGTGTATACATACTGAAACTATACCAATATTCCTCCATACAAGGGTGTAGACATTTTAAGCACAAAAATCTCACAATAACAGTACATTTAATTTAAGTATAGAATAGTAATTTTATTTGAAAGAACAATAGGTACTTCCGAGTAGTTGAAAAATCGAGTAATTTGAATAAATGTACTAGTATGCGAAATAAATCCAATGGTAATTAATTTACTTATGAATATGATACTTAACTCTGAATTACATGTACTTAAACCTATAATTTATAATACATACGACATAAACACAGATTATACAGGTAATGTACTGGTATGTTCTGTGTTATTATGCCCTGGTCACACAGTCAGGGTAATACCAACTAATGTCTAGCATCGTAGAACAATGGGACTTATTCATGATCACGGTTTGTTACGGAGAGGTAGGTTTTGTATTAGACTTTAACCGATTACGACGGGTTGCCTTGACTGAGAGCAGACTTTATGGAATGTTATGTAATAAGGATAGTCTGTATCCTTTGGTTCATTTAGATGTTTTAACGTATCTAACTTCGCATGCTATGTCCAACCCGCATATTAAGGTATCCGGCAGTTAGTGTACAAATTCCTCCCTGGTACTCTAATTATGATGGCCTCACACTTAAACGATGTCGCATAATAAAATACTGTTACATGTATCCCACACACGAGTGACTTGTAACTTTAAACAGCCGCTAACTGGTTCATTCAGATTTTCGACAGCTTGGACATGGGAGGATCATAACTTGTTTATAAGTTGGGCAGTGTGCCTTGTATGTTTTTTTTATGTTTTCTGTGCTCGGCTGTTGCATGTGAGCTTTGTGGTTTTGTGTTTTTATGATTTTCGTGTTCGGCTGGTTAAGCAAAGTACTGACTTCCCTGTCTGACTTAATATTATCTTTTTGAGAACGGGTTACTACAGATAAATACACATTGATACGGATAAAGAACAAACTGAATTAGGTAGGACTAGATTTTAAGACTCAGGAATTTAATACGACTACGAAATGTTACTGACAATGCCGTATCGAATCCATCCGTGGCAATTGGTGATGTCGACCCTGGATAGTGTGACCAGGACACAACTGTGTTATAACTGTGAAGGGTCCGGGGCCAATCATACTTCTGTTGTCATAATTCCTGATGTTCCAGGACCAGAAGTTCGTTTCCATACTGACAAAGACGCATACAGGGCATCAATGCCGAAATATTGATGGCCCTATACGGCAGCTTCACGGCCCTGCCGGGATGATGTCATCTACCCGGACCATCACAGATGAACTTGGCAGTTTTGAACTTTCAAAAACTATCGTATTGAATTCCTTGTGCACCAAGGACTGTCCAGACGTTTCGTGCAGGGTTACGTTAAAACGAATCGCCATTGAGATACATGATTCACACACACTCCGGATCGTGCAAAATGTGCCCCTTGATCATCCGACAACTTTAAATTCACTTACAATGAAAACAAGTTCATATACGGCCTCTAGTTCTAGAGTTGATGACCACGCATATTCAAATACAGTATTTGGTTCTTCAGATTATAGTTTATACATTTGTATACCTAATCGTAATTCAGACTCAGCTTCCTCAAATCAAATTTCAGTGTTTGCTTATTTGTTTCAGGAGTTAGACCATTAAGAAGTATACCTAATCGTAATTCAGACTCAGCTTCCTCAAATCAAATTTCCGTGCTTGCTTATTTGTTTCAAGAGTTAGGCCATTAAGACCTATTCTCTTTGGCAGTCGATGCAAACGAATACTGAGTCTGTGCTATGTGATGTGGCCTTTTTCCTAGCTGTCTTCTGTCATTTTCATACATTTTCACTCCTTTCTTGACGGCACCTCTCAAGCTTGTCCTACCTTGGAACAGGTACTCCAATTTTTCAGAGTTGATGTGAGTGCTCTGTAGATCAGGCTTGCACGTGTCCTTGTACCGCAGACTAGGACGACTCAGTGGACGAGATCCTTGTTCTAGTTGACCGTATAAGAGGTTTTTCGGAATCCTGCCCTATCCCATACGGCTCACATGACCCAGCCAACGAAGACGTGGAGTAGATGGTGGTTGAGTGTGCCCTCTTTAAAACCTCGGAGTTTGTGACCTTGCCCTGCCATGAAATCTTCAGGATTCTTCTGAGGCAGCGCATGTGAACAACATTTACTTTATCGCGCCATCGTCGGGTCCCATGTCCTGAGTTAAAAATCAGAAGCGCGTAATTGTGTATTGCCTTCTACTTTTAATTGAAGTTTTTGGAGCTAGGCATATGTAGGACTAAGTGTCATTTTAATTGAATATACTTTAATTACCAACATACACATTTATATATAAACATTATTATAATATTACACAGCATA
The DNA here is from genome assembly GCA_947247005.1 of Spisula solida. NCBI lineage: Eukaryota > Metazoa > Mollusca > Bivalvia > Venerida > Mactridae > Spisula > Spisula solida. Next base: position 52,866,342 of record OX365951.1, read on the forward strand.
TAAACTGGCCACACAGTTGTCTGAATGAAGTTTGGAGTGTTCAAAATTAATATCCGAAATTGTGAATGGAAATGTAACAACCTCCGAAATGGTGCAACTTTTATCATTCATTAAATTATTTTACAACACAATGTGTTAAAAACCCAAACTCTATGATTATCTGTGCAATACTACAATAAAAATTCAAATATCTGCTTGGTTTATATTAGTAACACGTTTAATCGGTTTTTTATTCTCAACGTATGTAAAGTTTCTTTCCATATGCGAGCTTTCATAGTTCGTCGGTGCCTGGCTCTACCACATAGTGTAAGGGGCAGGTAATCCAGACTATAAGTTATCAAACTTAGTTTCAAGCGAATTGACTGGCAATGAATTTGTAACTTCGCATAATTTAACAAATTTGCTTAATTCTGACAAGGACTGTGGTTGCATGTGTTGAACGTTTATCGAAGGATTCGAACTTCCCACGGGCCTATGATCGATAATTTCTGCGTCTCCGCCTGGGTCATCTCCTCTAATGGTTGTATTATGGGTATCATCGTAGTTCGACACTACTCCGCAAATTATAATCCGACATAATATTTAAAAATGTAAATAGCTATTAGAATACGCTATTAACCTCGGATTCTCACCAGATGTAGCCGCTAGAAGTTGCGGGTGCACCGTCGTGTGTATGGGTTATGTTGTCCCCATTCGTGTAACCTCAGGGTTGCCCTTTCTGGTGCCTGCTCATGATAAGTTGAGCTAATTGCCTCGGGATCGTATATGTAGGTTTGTCGGATTAATTATAATGCATTTATATTATAATTTATATAAATACATTATAGACAGATTCCACTGATTCAACACAATCACTGCATCAAGTTCATCATATTTTATTTCACAATAGTCCAACAATTGTACACATATACTATAAAATAAGTCAATACAATATTATAACGATATACTATTTAGTTACGTCTTAGCATTCTGAAGACCTGGTATTCACTGCCCGAACTTCAGATCTTAGTTCCACACATTCGATTCTCGCTCGTGCCGCGACGAATCATATTCTAGGTCGGACAACACGTGACCTTTTACAAATCAACTCAGCAAATATACTTTTTACTGGCCACGTGCTACCAATTATTACCTGGTGTATAGGTAAACAATTTGTATACTAATAACCTCTTACAATACTTACAATGACTTGCATGAGTGTATACTTTGTTGTATGTATTGTATAGTCCAGAGAATTTGACACGACGCTCGACCTTTAAATTAGCATAATTTAACGGCTGATATATTGTCTATATGTATAACCCCGGCTGTATACTTTCATAGCGGAGATAATCACGAAGACGCTCGAGGTGTGATACCAACACAAATCTAAAGAATGATTTTGCACGATTTGCTCACGGAAATTGATATATTCAACGCATTTGCCTGGTGATGTATTCATGCCTAAAGGTCAGGATCATGCCACATTCCCTGTGCTATACTTGTAAAACTATTAGCGTCATGATTTTATGACAGCTTACACTTACCGAATTATATAAGTGTGCATGCGTTCGTGTGCGTGTGTGTGTGTGTGTGTGTGTGTGTGTGTGTGTGTGTGTGTGTGTGTGTGTGTGTGTGTGTGTGTGTGTGTGTGTGTGTGTGTGTGTGTGTGTGTGTGTGTGTGTGTGTGTGTGTGTGTGCGTGCATGCGTGCGTGTGCGTGTGTGTGTGTGTGCGTATGTGTTCGTGTAAGAGGTGGTGTGTGTTTGCGTGCGTGTGTCGGTGTGAGTACGTGTTGGGTGTGCGTATTTGTGTGCGTGTGTGCATTTATAAGTATTATATATTATCTAAACAAATGTGATGTGATGCATTCATTGTGTGAAAATGACATTTAGCATTATGTGTCGTAAAAGTTTAGTCGGTCACAATTACACTAGGTGAGGCATATCTACTTTTGCTTTCGTTTTTGAACAGATTAGCCACACATGGTTAGTGTAATAAAACGATACAATTTTAATTACTTTCATTTCAAAATACTCTTGTGTAATGAAAAACTTAAATATTTCAAATATTAAATTTAATTTCTCTATGATTATAAGAATTATTTCATTTTTGGTGACTTTAAATATTCCACAAACGCTGTGAACGTCGTTTACCCAGTGTCACCGTGTAGCTTAATTGCTATTGTTAATTTTTATGCATATGTATCCTGTATTTTATAGGACTTTACAATTATTCAATAAACTGCAACTGGAACATTGTTGTTATCATTTGAAACGTCCCGGTCAGTTTTGATGTTCTTTAACTCGTCTTTAATATCGTTGGTAGACTGACCCACGCCAAGGCCCTCCACATGTTTGTGACGTGTCTCCAACACATGGTGAGCCACACTCTGCTGCCGGACGTTTCAGATTTTCATTCAAACAATTTCCACAGAAGCAATGATGAATATGCTGTAATCAAGAAAACAGTAAAACTAATGATGGTAAGGTGGTTCAGCTGTCCACCTATAACATAGGAACGTCGATAGATTTATTTGCTTTACCTGCTGACTAAATCACCACCAAGCCCCGTCACCACATATCGATCAGTCAACCTCTTGTCCCGACAACTTCTAGTCCAGTCACCATCTCGTCCGTCAAACTCTTGTCCAGTCACTATCTCGTCCGTCAAACCCTTGTCCAGTCACCCTCTCGTCCGTCAAACGCTTGTCCAGTCACTCTCTCGTCCGTCAAACCCTTGTCCAGTCAACATCTCGTCCATCAAACGCTTGTCCAGTCACCATCTCGTCCATCAAACGCTTGTCCAGTCACCATCTCGTCCATCAAACCCTTGTCCAGTCACCATCTCGTCCGTCAAACCCTTGTCCAGTCATTATCTCGACCATCAAACCCTTGTCTAGTCACCTTCTCGTCCGTCAAACCCTTGTCCAGTCACCTTCTCGTCAGTCAAACCCTTGTCCAGTCACCATCTCGTCCGTCAAACCCTTGTCCAGTCACCCTCTCGTCCGTCAAACGCTTGTCCAGTCACTCTCTCGTCCGTCAAACCCTTGTCCAGTCAACATCTCGTCCATCAAACGCTTGTCCAGTCACCATCTCGTCCATCAAACCCTTGTCCAGTCACCATCATGTCCATCAAACCCATGTCCAGTCACCATATCGTCCGTTAAACCCTTGTCCAGTCATCATCTCGTCCGTGAAAGTTACCCTCACGTCCGTCAAACCCTTGTCCAGTCACCTCTCGTCCGGCAAACGCTTTTCCAGTCACCCTCTCGTCCATCAAACCCTTGTCCAGTCACTCTCTCGTCCGTCAAACCCTTGTCCAGTCACCATCTCGTCCATCAAACGCTTGTCCAGTCACCATCTCGTCCATCAAACCCTTGTCCAGTCACCATCTCGTCCATCAAACCCTTGTCCAGTCACCATCTCGTCCGTCAAACCCTTGTCCAGTCACCCTCTCGTCCGTCAAACGCTTGTCCAGTCACTCTCTCGTCCGTCAAACCCTTGTCCAGTCAACATCTCGTCCATCAAACGCTTGTCCAGTCACCATCTCGTCCATCAAACCCTTGTCCAGTCACCATCTCGTCCGTCACACCCTTGTCCATTCACCATCTCGTCCATCAAACGCTTGTCCAGTCACCATCTCGTCCATCAAACCCTTGTCCAGTCACCATCTCGTCCATCAAACCCTTGTCCAGTCACCATCTCGTCCGTCAAACCCTTGTCCAGTCACCATCTCGACCATCAAACCCTTGTCTAGTCACCTTCTCGTCCGTCAAACCCTTGTCCAGTCACCTTCTCGTCAGTCAAACCCTTGTCCAGCCACCATCTCGTCCATCAAACCCTTGTCCAGTCACCATCTCGTCCGTCAAACCCAGTACATTACCTGTATAATCTGTGTTTATGTCGTATGTATTATAAATTATAGGTTTAAGTACATGTAATTCAGAGTTAAGTATCATATTCATAAGTAAATTAATTACCATTGGATTTATTTCGCATACTAGTACATTTATTCAAATTACTCGATTTTTCAACTACTCGGAAGTACCTATTGTTCTTTCAAATAAAATTACTATTCTATACTTAAATTAAATGTACTGTTATTGTGAGATTTTTGTGCTTAAAATGTCTACACCCTTGTATGGAGGAATATTGGTATAGTTTCAGTATGTATACACGCACATATTGCATTGAAATACAAATATATTCTAATTATCTCGAGTGTAGCATACTTTGTATAAAAACGCACATTAATTTATTCTACTTCGTGATATAAATGACATGTTTCCGCCTAATATTATTTTTATCAATCATATTAAGTGGATGTAAATGGCCAGTTTTTTATATTATATATGAAAAATAAACATAGCAAAATTACTATTTTTAATGGACGGGTAACAACATCCGAATTGGTGCAACTTCATTAGTCATTGATTTATAGGTAAATGCTCAATTAAATGCACACAAACTTATCGGTTTTAAACATAACATTCGATGTCAAATTACACTATTTACTTGGATTATTTAAGTTACATGTTGTGTGGTTTTTTATTCACAACTTAATTGTTTTCTTGTTATCATTAAGGCGGCCATTGTTTCGTCGGTGCCAGACGTACTATAATAATAATAATAAAGACTTTATTTATAGAGGCAACACAGTAAGGCAATTGCCCAATCTTCCCTGTGAGCCTCTTGAAAATAATCAACATTTACAGATATATGTACATAGCAACACAATACATGATAGCAAAATATTATTTATATACAATGTGCAAAGCTATCAAGAACAAGGTTCACAATTACAGATATTCTTTTGTAAAGCAATACACATCAATTCAGCAATGTTTTCAAATAAGACATATACTTATATTTGAAGCCATTCAAGGTCTGTGCATTTCGAACATCTAATTGTAACGAATTCCAAATCATTGGCCCAGAGTAGTCGAGAGATTTTTTACAGAATTCTAGCCTTGGTTTTTTAACATAGAGATTCTGCTGACACTCAGAGGATCTGAGATGGCGAATTTGGACTTCATGAAGTTTTTGGAATTTGTCCTTAATGTATGGGGGGCTCATGTTGTTTAATGATTTATAAATAATGATGGCTTTTTTATATTTTACTCTGTCAGGAAAAGTCATCCAGTTCAAAGTAGCAAATAGTTCATCTGATGGAGTATCAAAGTCTTTATCTAGAATGAGTCTGGCAGCTCTCTTTTGAAATTTGATAATAGTGTCCACATTACTGTTACTACAATTTCCCCAAATAGAGCAACAGTAATCTAAATGGGGGAGTATATATGCATTATAGAACATTTTTCTGACTGGTATATTGATGTAAGGTTTTATTCTTTTCAAAAGATAGAGCTTTGAATTACATTTTTAATGACTGCATCAATTTGATTGTTCCAGTTAAGATTTCTATCAACTTGAGCTCCTAAAAAGCGTTCGGTGTCGGACAAGTCTATTTGTTCTTGTCCAAGATGTAGAGACATGTTTTGATTTGTAGTGGGTTTATTTGTTGCACTGATTTTCATTGCCTTTGTTTTCCTAGCATTTAGAGCCATTGAGTTTACTTGACACCATGAATAGATTTTATTAATGTTGTCCTGTAGGTTGGTTTGAACTTCTTCATACGATTCACCAACAGCTGTGAGAGTTGTGTCATCCGCAAACATGTCAGTAAAAATTTCCCTCAGTTCAATTGGCATATCATAAAAAATATAGATCCAAGGACAGATCCTTGAGGTACGCCGGAAGTAATATGACCCGCTTCTGAGAGCTTCCCAGACACACATACCTTTTGATATCTGTTTGTTAGGTATGATTTACACCATTGGCGTGTTGATGGGCTGAAGTTATATGATTGTAATTTGTCTAAGAGGGTTGAATGGTTTACTAGGTCAAAGGCTTTAGATAAATCTAAAAATACAGTTCCAACATATTTATTTTCGTTAATGGCATTTATCCACCTATCAACAATAGATGTTAAAGCAGTTTCACAAGAATGATTGGCTCTGAAACCAGACTGGTTTATGTGAAGTAAGTTATTTTCTTCAAGATATTTCTTTATGTAGTCAGATACATGACGTTCAATAACTTTAGACAGGATAGGTAATACTGAGATTGGTCTGTAGTTATTTTTATCACATTTAGAACCTTTTTTATGAATTGGCGTCACTTTAGCCATTTTGAATTCATCAGGAAATGTTTGTTTTGTAATGCTTAGATTTAGTATCTGAGTGACTGGTTTGGAAATGATTTTAGCTGACATTTTCAGAAATTTAGGACTTAAACCATCTAAGTCTGCAGCTTTTGATGGGTCAAGGTTCATGAGCTGTTTTTCTACATAGTTTTCATTCAACAAAGGTATTTCAAAGTTTGATTCCGTATTCACAGTATTTGCATTGTAACTTGAAGTTTCATTTGTACGTTTGGGAAGAAAATCTTAAAACACGTGTATGAAGAAGTCATTAAATGTGTCTGCTGTTTGTTTAGGATCCAAAATAGGATTGCCAAGGTCATCATTTATGAAATTAGGTTGTACTTTCGATGGTTCTCCAGATAGGCATTTTAGATTTTTCCACAATTTTGTGGGATCTTTTTTACAGTTATTGTTTATTGTTTCTGCGAAGAACGATTTTTTCTTATTTCTTATTTTATGACGTACCTTGTTACGTTGTAATCTATATTGATCATTGTTTCCCTGGATTTTATATGAGTCTCTTAGTTTAATTTCTGCTTGGATTTCCTTTGTATACCACTCCGGTTGATTTGTATGTTTTACCCGTTCTGATTTTACGGGAGCATGGTCATTAAGTGTCTTCAAAAATATTTTAATAAAGTAGTCTAGGGCATCTTTTGGATCATCAAAGATAGACAATGTACTCCATGGCTGATACTGTTAATCTTGTAAAAACTGTTCCTCATTAAGTCGTTTGTCATCTCTATATGTAATAACTTTATGCATCGGGCCTTCGGAATCAGAGGATGTTTTCCGAGTAAAGCACACTGGATAGTGGTCACTTAAGGACAATTTAGTTACATTTACATTTTTGATTTATGTTGACCTATTTGTATAAACATGATCAATTAGAGTAGATGAACTAGATGTTGTTCTTGAAGCATATACAACAAGTTGGTTCAGATTGAATGAGTCATTTAAAGTCATCCAGTTGTTTGTGGTGGTAGTTTTGTCAAATAAGTTAATGTTAAAATCACCCATTATTATAGTTTCTTTGTTTTCAAAAGATATTTGTTCATACTCCAAGGTCCATGATTTCAACGCCGATGGTGGTCTGTACACATATCCAAGAATATAGGATTTCTGTTCATGAGGGTGTATTTCTAACCATATTATTTCTGTATTCTCACATTCCAGATCCTCTCTACGACAGCAAGGGGTACTATTTTTGACATATATCAATAATCCTCCACCTTTTATTTTCCAGTCTTTTCGAAATAACTGATAATTATTTAGCTGAAACTCATGTACGTCGGTGCCAGACTTGATAACTTATTGTTGGAGTTAAAACAATTAAATTCCGAAAAGCAAACCGATCATGTCAATCTTACAGAGGGCAATCAGTTTGGACATAATTACAAGAGGGATGAAAATTACCAATCGCGTGCAAATAATAGATTTGATGGCGATAGGTACCAGTGCAGACGGGAACAATCAAAGGTATATATCTCATTATGAGAGATTTGCATATTAAAAGCCGAAGGTTATAGATAGGTATGCGATAGCCCCAAGCCATTTTAGGTAACAAAAATGTCACAAATGTGGTAGACAAAACTGTCCTATGGATAGTCATTGTATAGCCGTTGGAAAACAATGTCATGGGTGTAAAAGATACAACCATTTTTACTCCCAGTGTAGATATGTTAGAAAATAATGTGATTTTGCTAATACAGGGGTTCACAATTTACCTTTAAATAGGAAAAGGACAAAATTAAAAGCTATTAACTGTATAAGTGAAATTTCGGAGAATTTTATTTCTGTAAATCTAGGAGATCGTAAGGTTCATGCATTATTGGATACGGGAAGTACTATTAGTTGCATAAGATACGATTATTTCAATTGTAGTCCGTTTAAGGACGAAACCATAATATCGACGTCATTAAAATTTAAAACGGCGGTAGAAGGAAAACCTAATGACATTTTAGGAATTGTTAATTGCATGATCAATATCAACGGGGAATTGTTTGACCATGATTTTTATATCATTGACAATTTGTTTAGATCAGTTATTATAGGAATGGATTTTTTCAAAAAATACAACGCTACTATAGCGTACTTACGCAGACTCGCCGAGATGGCCATTTCGGCCTTCCGTAGTTTATTAAACGGAACTAAGATAACCTATTTATGTTGTTTTCTATTGCAAATTATATTACACATCATGTCACATTCAAAATTTAAAATAAAATTATCAGACACTGTCACAGTATGAAAAACGGGTTTAAGTGCAAGTAATATTTTATTATATTTACTTTTATTTGGAATTTCACAAAAACGTCAAATTTAAGTTGATTTATTTACCGTATATAAACTAAATTTAATTTGTAAATTTAATCACAAATAATACTATATTATCTTTCCGTTTATTTGGAATTACACAAAAACGTCCACATTTAATTTGATATATTTTTCGTATATTAACTAAATTTTATTCATATTTATAATCACAAATAATACTAGTACAGGCATTCAACTAGATTCGCGTTTAGTTCACATGTAGATCTACAATTTTTTTTTCACAAATTTCAAAATTAGAAGAATTTCCATAATTGTTTTATTACCTCCCTTTAATATAAATATGAGAACAATTTGTATACATCTTTTCCTTGCCGTTAAATATACAGTAGAACTTCGATGCCTCAAACAGTACTTGCCTCGAACACCCTAGATGCATCGAACTAGTTCTCCGGTCCCGTCAAAATTCCTTCTTTATTCATATGGTAAACAGTAGATGACTCGAACAGTATCTAGGTCGAACATTCGAACTGATTTGACGGTCCCTTGCTATGATTAACCCGTAGATGAGTCGAACAATACAAGTTTTCGCACCTTTCATTGAATGTTGAAATACATTGTCCGAACGCGGGTAGTCGGCGACAAGTTGTGATAATTACTGTGATAATTATTTATTTTTAAACAAATCGGAATAAAATAATCATTTCTCAACGTTTGTCAAAAGAATCTGTTACATTTCCATTTATTGATTTGCAGTCGAACTTGACCCAGGAAATGATGATATTATGTGGCTCGCAGCTTAATTTTTATACTCGTATATAAATATGCTGTTTAACAAGAAACCTTACACGCGTGAACACTCGAAGAGCTTGTAGGAGATCAGTTCGAACTTATACCCATGCATATTCTTGGATACCATAGATGCATCGAACACCCTAGATGCCTCGAACTATTTTCCCGGTCCGAAGGTAGTTCGAGGCATCGAAGTTCTACTGCACTTTAAATACAAATTATATCGTAAAGTAGATTCATAGTGAACTAGTGTATGTGTAACATCTTTGAATTCTACTTTATGGTTGTTCATGAGCATTGGAATATAAAACCAGTTCATATATGATAATAATTTTTATTAAGTCATACAATTTAAACGTGTGGTTATACTATATAAATCGTACGATACAGAAATGTTTTATTGGTAAGAAGCAGGTTACAAACTGCTGAGTGGTTGTCATATTTGCACAATATGTGCAGAATAAATTTAATGAAGAAATAAAGATATTTAATCACCTTTACATGCAACTTAAATTTCAAATTTAAGCGCATTTAATTTTGTGTTTATATTGCATAAACGTGCATTTAATCCCATTTATATTCTATATTTAATCACCTTTAAATGCAACTTAAATGTGACTTAAACTTGTAGGAATAATTCGACTTAAATGTAGTATTAAACTTAACTTAAATATGGAATTTAATGGCTACTATTTTCTGATTAAATGTATTTAAATTTCGAATATAATTACATATACGTTAATTTTAATCGAAAATTAAATGTAACTTTTCATGCTGTGTGTTTTATGGTTGATAAGTACAGGAATCTTTCGCATACTCTGTGGCCGTATTTTAATAGACTTATTAGAACGCAATGTTACTTTCTTGTCTTGTTCTATATCCTTTCCGCTACCACGATTTTTTTGGGGGTTATGAGAAATTCATATGGTCCCTATACCCCGTCCCTGAGACACTATTGACTTGCAGCACTGATAAAAACTCGATACATCCGGATGCGCGAAAAACTTCTTTTTTTTTTTTTTTTTTTTTTAGCTTGACAGGCCTACTTTTTGGCCCCTTTATGGCATTGTTCCTCACCCCTTTGTCTAGCCTTATATTCCTGCTATAAAATTCCATATTTAAGTTAAGTTTAATACTACATTTAAGTCGAATTATTCCTACAAGTTTAAGTCACATTTAAGTTGCATTTAAAGGTGATTAAATATAGAATATAAATGGGATTAAATGCACGTTTATGCAATATAAACACAAAATTAAATGCGCTTAAATTTGAAATTTAAGTTGCATGTAAAGGTGATTAAATATCTTTATTTCTTCATTAAATTTATTCTGCACATATTGTGCAAATATGACAACCACTCAGCAGTTTGTAACCTGCTTCTTACCAATAAAACATTTCTGTATCGTACGATTTATATAGTATAACCACACGTTTAAATTGTATGACTTAATAAAAATTATTATCATATATGAACTGGTTTTATATTCCAATGCTCATGAACAACCATAAAGTAGAATTCAAAGATGTTACACATACACTAGTTCACTATGAATCTACTTTACGATATAATTTGTATTTAAAGTGCAGTAGAACTTCGATGCCTCGAACTACCTTCGGACCGGGAAAATAGTTCGAGGCATCTAGGGTGTTCGATGCATCTATGGTATCCAAGAATATGCATGGGTATAAGTTCGAACTGATCTCCTACAAGCTCTTCGAGTGTTCACGCGTGTAAGGTTTCTTGTTAAACAGCATATTTATATACGAGTATAAAAATTAAGCTGCGAGCCACATAATATCATCATTTCCTGGGTCAAGTTCGACTGCAAATCAATAAATGGAAATGTAACAGATTCTTTTGACAAACGTTGAGAAATGATTATTTTATTCCGATTTGTTTAAAAATAAATAATTATCACAGTAATTATCACAACTTGTCGCCGACTACCCGCGTTCGGACAATGTATTTCAACATTCAATGAAAGGTGCGAAAACTTGTATTGTTCGACTCATCTACGGGTTAATCATAGCAAGGGACCGTCAAATCAGTTCGAATGTTCGACCTAGATACTGTTCGAGTCATCTACTGTTTACCATATGAATAAAGAAGGAATTTTGACGGGACCGGAGAACTAGTTCGATGCATCTAGGGTGTTCGAGGCAAGTACTGTTTGAGGCATCGAAGTTCTACTGTATATTTAACGGCAAGGAAAAGATGTATACAAATTGTTCTCATATTTATATTAAAGGGAGGTAATAAAACAATTATGGAAATTCTTCTAATTTTGAAATTTGTGAAAAAAATTTTGTAGATCTACATGTGAACTAAACGCGAATCTAGTTGAATGCCTGTACTAGTATTATTTGTGATTATAAATATGAATAAAATTTAGTTAATATACGAAAAATATATCAAATTAAATGTGGACGTTTTTGTGAAATTCCAAATAAACGGAAAGATAATATAGTATTATTTGTGATTAAATTTACAAATTAAATTTAGTTTATATACGGTAAATAAATCAACTTAAATTTGACGTTTTTGTGAAATTCCAAATAAAAGTAAATATAATAAAATATTACTTGCACTTAAACCCGTTTTTCATACTGTGACAGTGTCTGATAATTTTATTTTAAATTTTGAATGTGACATGATGTGTAATATAATTTGCAATAGAAAACAACATAAATAGGTTATCTTAGTTCCGTTTAATAAACTACGGAAGGCCGAAATGGCCATCTCGGCGAGTCTGCGTAAGTACGCTATAGTAGCGTTGTATTTTTTGAAAAAATCCATTCCTATAATAACTGATCTAAACAAATTGTCAATGATATAAAAATCATGGTCAAACAATTCCCCGTTGATATTGATCATGCAATTAACAATTCCTAAAATGTCATTAGGTTTTCCTTCTACCGCCGTTTTAAATTTTAATGACGTCGATATTATGGTTTCGTCCTTAAACGGACTACAATTGAAATAATCGTATCTTATGCAACTAATAGTACTTCCCGTATCCAATAATGCATGAACCTTACGATCTCCTAGATTTACAGAAATAAAATTCTCCGAAATTTCACTTATACAGTTAATAGCTTTTAATTTTGTCCTTTTCCTATTTAAAGGTAAATTGTGAACCCCTGTATTAGCAAAATCACATTATTTTCTAACATATCTACACTGGGAGTAAAAATGGTTGTATCTTTTACACCCATGACATTGTTTTCCAACGGCTATACAATGACTATCCATAGGACAGTTTTGTCTACCACATTTGTGACATTTTTGTTACCTAAAATGGCTTGGGGCTATCGCATACCTATCTATAACCTTCGGCTTTTAATATGCAAATCTCTCATAATGAGATATATACCTTTGATTGTTCCCGTCTGCACTGGTACCTATCGCCATCAAATCTATTATTTGCACGCGATTGGTAATTTTCATCCCTCTTGTAATTATGTCCAAACTGATTGCCCTCTGTAAGATTGACATGATCGGTTTGCTTTTCGGAATTTAATTGTTTTAACTCCAACAATAAGTTATCAAGTCTGGCACCGACGTACATGAGTTTCAGCTAAATAATTATCAGTTATTTCGAAAAGACTGGAAAATAAAAGGTGGAGGATTATTGATATATGTCAAAAATAGTACCCCTTGCTGTCGTAGAGAGGATCTGGAATGTGAGAATACAGAAATAATATGGTTAGAAATACACCCTCATGAACAGAAATCCTATATTCTTGGATATGTGTACAGACCACCATCGGCGTTGAAATCATGGACCTTGGAGTATGAACAAATATCTTTTGAAAACAAAGAAACTATAATAATGGGTGATTTTAACATTAACTTATTTGACAAAACTACCACCACAAACAACTGGATGACTTTAAATGACTCATTCAATCTGAACCAACTTGTTGTATATGCTTCAAGAACAACATCTAGTTCATCTACTCTAATTGATCATGTTTATACAAATAGGTCAACATAAATCAAAAATGTAAATGTAACTAAATTGTCCTTAAGTGACCACTATCCAGTGTGCTTTACTCGGAAAACATCCTCTGATTCCGAAGGCCCGATGCATAAAGTTATTACATATAGAGATGACAAACGACTTAATGAGGAACAGTTTTTACAAGATTAACAGTATCAGCCATGGAGTACATTGTCTATCTTTGATGATCCAAAAGATGCCCTAGACTACTTTATTAAAATATTTTTGAAGACACTTAATGACCATGCTCCCGTAAAATCAGAACGGGTAAAACATACAAATCAACCGGAGTGGTATACAAAGGAAATCCAAGCAGAAATTAAACTAAGAGACTCATATAAAATCCAGGGAAACAATGATCAATATAGATTACAACGTAACAAGGTACGTCATAAAATAAGAAATAAGAAAAAATCGTTCTTCGCAGAAACAATAAACAATAACTGTAAAAAAGATCCCACAAAATTGTGGAAAAATCTAAAATGCCTATCTGGAGAACCATCGAAAGTACAACCTAATTTCATAAATGATGACCTTGGCAATCCTATTTTGGATCCTAAACAAACAGCAGACACATTTAATGACTTCTTCATACACGTGTTTTAAGATTTTCTTCCCAAACGTACAAATGAAACTTCAAGTTACAATGCAAATACTGTGAATACGGAATCAAACTTTGAAATACCTTTGTTGAATGAAAACTATGTAGAAAAACAGCTCATGAACCTTGACCCATCAAAAGCTGCAGACTTAGATGGTTTAAGTCCTAAATTTCTGAAAATGTCAGCTAAAATCATTTCCAAACCAGTCACTCAGATACTAAATCTAAGCATTACAAAACAAACATTTCCTGATGAATTCAAAATGGCTAAAGTGACGCCAATTCATAAAAAAGGTTCTAAATGTGATAAAAATAACTACAGACCAATCTCAGTATTACCTATCCTGTCTAAAGTTATTGAACGTCATGTATCTGACTACATAAAGAAATATCTTGAAGAAAATAACTTACTTCACATAAACCAGTCTGGTTTCAGAGCCAATCATTCTTGTGAAACTGCTTTAACATCTATTGTTGATAGGTGGATAAATGCCATTAACGAAAATAAATATGTTGGAACTGTATTTTTAGATTTATCTAAAGCCTTTGACCTAGTAAACCATTCAACCCTCTTAGACAAATTACAATCATATAACTTCAGCCCATCAACACGCCAATGGTGTAAATCATACCTAACAAACAGATATCAAAAGGTATGTGTGTCTGGGAAGCTCTCAGAAGCGGGTCATATTACTTCCGGCGTACCTCAAGGATCTGTCCTTGGATCTATATTTTTTATGATATGCCAATTGAACTGAGGGAAATTTTTACTGACATGTTTGCGGATGACACAACTCTCACAGCTGTTGGTGAATCGTATGAAGAAGTTCAAACCAACCTACAGGACAACATTAATAAAATCTATTCATGGTGTCAAGTAAACTCAATGGCTCTAAATGCTAGGAAAACAAAGGCAATGAAAATCAGTGCAACAAATAAACCCACTACAAATCAAAACATGTCTCTACATCTTGGACAAGAACAAATAGACTTGTCCGACACCGAACGCTTTTTAGGAGCTCAAGTTGATAGAAATCTTAACTGGAACAATCAAATTGATGCAGTCATTAAAAATGTAATTCAAAGCTCTATCTTTTGAAAAGAATAAAACCTTACATCAATATACCAGTCAGAAAAATGTTCTATAATGCATATATACTCCCCCATTTAGATTACTGTTGCTCTATTTGGGGAAATTGTAGTAACAGTAATGTGGACACTATTATCAAATTTCAAAAGAGAGCTGCCAGACTCATTCTAGATAAAGACTTTGATACTCCATCAGATGAACTATTTGCTACTTTGAACTGGATGACTTTTCCTGACAGAGTAAAATATAAAAAAGCCATCATTATTTATAAATCATTAAACAACATGAGCCCCCCATACATTAAGGACAAATTCCAAAAACTTCATGAAGTCCAAATTCGCCATCTCAGATCCTCTGAGTGTCAGCAGAATCTCTATGTTAAAAAACCAAGGCTAGAATTCTGTAAAAAATCTCTCGACTACTCTGGGCCAATGATTTGGAATTCGTTACAATTAGATGTTCGAAATGCACAGACCTTGAATGGCTTCAAATATAAGTATATGTCTTATTTGAAAACATTGCTGAATTGATGTGTATTGCTTTACAAAAGAATATCTGTAATTGTGAACCTTGTTCTTGATAGCTTTGCACATTGTATATAAATAATATTTTGCTATCATGTATTGTGTTGCTATGTACATATATCTGTAAATGTTGATTATTTTCAAGAGGCTCACAGGGAAGATTGGGCAATTGCCTTACTGTGTTGCCTCTATAAATAAAGTCTTTATTATTATTATTATAGTACGTCTGGCACCGACGAAACAATGGCCGCCTTAATGATAACAAGAAAACAATTAAGTTGTGAATAAAAAACCACACAACATGTAACTTAAATAATCCAAGTAAATAGTGTAATTTGACATCGAATGTTATGTTTAAAACCGATAAGTTTGTGTGCATTTAATTGAGCATTTACCTATAAATCAATGACTAATGAAGTTGCACCAATTCGGATGTTGTTACCCGTCCATTAAAAATAGTAATTTTGCTATGTTTATTTTTCATATATAATATAAAAAACTGGCCATTTACATCCACTTAATATGATTGATAAAAATAATATTAGGCGGAAACATGTCATTTATATCACGAAGTAGAATAAATTAATGTGCGTTTTTATACAAAGTATGCTACACTCGAGATAATTAGAATATATTTGTATTTCAATGCAATATGTGCGTGTATACATACTGAAACTATACCAATATTCCTCCATACAAGGGTGTAGACATTTTAAGCACAAAAATCTCACAATAACAGTACATTTAATTTAAGTATAGAATAGTAATTTTATTTGAAAGAACAATAGGTACTTCCGAGTAGTTGAAAAATCGAGTAATTTGAATAAATGTACTAGTATGCGAAATAAATCCAATGGTAATTAATTTACTTATGAATATGATACTTAACTCTGAATTACATGTACTTAAACCTATAATTTATAATACATACGACATAAACACAGATTATACAGGTAATGTACTGGTATGTTCTGTGTTATTATGCCCTGGTCACACAGTCAGGGTAATACCAACTAATGTCTAGCATCGTAGAACAATGGGACTTATTCATGATCACGGTTTGTTACGGAGAGGTAGGTTTTGTATTAGACTTTAACCGATTACGACGGGTTGCCTTGACTGAGAGCAGACTTTATGGAATGTTATGTAATAAGGATAGTCTGTATCCTTTGGTTCATTTAGATGTTTTAACGTATCTAACTTCGCATGCTATGTCCAACCCGCATATTAAGGTATCCGGCAGTTAGTGTACAAATTCCTCCCTGGTACTCTAATTATGATGGCCTCACACTTAAACGATGTCGCATAATAAAATACTGTTACATGTATCCCACACACGAGTGACTTGTAACTTTAAACAGCCGCTAACTGGTTCATTCAGATTTTCGACAGCTTGGACATGGGAGGATCATAACTTGTTTATAAGTTGGGCAGTGTGCCTTGTATGTTTTTTTTATGTTTTCTGTGCTCGGCTGTTGCATGTGAGCTTTGTGGTTTTGTGTTTTTATGATTTTCGTGTTCGGCTGGTTAAGCAAAGTACTGACTTCCCTGTCTGACTTAATATTATCTTTTTGAGAACGGGTTACTACAGATAAATACACATTGATACGGATAAAGAACAAACTGAATTAGGTAGGACTAGATTTTAAGACTCAGGAATTTAATACGACTACGAAATGTTACTGACAATGCCGTATCGAATCCATCCGTGGCAATTGGTGATGTCGACCCTGGATAGTGTGACCAGGACACAACTGTGTTATAACTGTGAAGGGTCCGGGGCCAATCATACTTCTGTTGTCATAATTCCTGATGTTCCAGGACCAGAAGTTCGTTTCCATACTGACAAAGACGCATACAGGGCATCAATGCCGAAATATTGATGGCCCTATACGGCAGCTTCACGGCCCTGCCGGGATGATGTCATCTACCCGGACCATCACAGATGAACTTGGCAGTTTTGAACTTTCAAAAACTATCGTATTGAATTCCTTGTGCACCAAGGACTGTCCAGACGTTTCGTGCAGGGTTACGTTAAAACGAATCGCCATTGAGATACATGATTCACACACACTCCGGATCGTGCAAAATGTGCCCCTTGATCATCCGACAACTTTAAATTCACTTACAATGAAAACAAGTTCATATACGGCCTCTAGTTCTAGAGTTGATGACCACGCATATTCAAATACAGTATTTGGTTCTTCAGATTATAGTTTATACATTTGTATACCTAATCGTAATTCAGACTCAGCTTCCTCAAATCAAATTTCAGTGTTTGCTTATTTGTTTCAGGAGTTAGACCATTAAGAAGTATACCTAATCGTAATTCAGACTCAGCTTCCTCAAATCAAATTTCCGTGCTTGCTTATTTGTTTCAAGAGTTAGGCCATTAAGACCTATTCTCTTTGGCAGTCGATGCAAACGAATACTGAGTCTGTGCTATGTGATGTGGCCTTTTTCCTAGCTGTCTTCTGTCATTTTCATACATTTTCACTCCTTTCTTGACGGCACCTCTCAAGCTTGTCCTACCTTGGAACAGGTACTCCAATTTTTCAGAGTTGATGTGAGTGCTCTGTAGATCAGGCTTGCACGTGTCCTTGTACCGCAGACTAGGACGACTCAGTGGACGAGATCCTTGTTCTAGTTGACCGTATAAGAGGTTTTTCGGAATCCTGCCCTATCCCATACGGCTCACATGACCCAGCCAACGAAGACGTGGAGTAGATGGTGGTTGAGTGTGCCCTCTTTAAAACCTCGGAGTTTGTGACCTTGCCCTGCCATGAAATCTTCAGGATTCTTCTGAGGCAGCGCATGTGAACAACATTTACTTTATCGCGCCATCGTCGGGTCCCATGTCCTGAGTTAAAAATCAGAAGCGCGTAATTGTGTATTGCCTTCTACTTTTAATTGAAGTTTTTGGAGCTAGGCATATGTAGGACTAAGTGTCATTTTAATTGAATATACTTTAATTACCAACATACACATTTATATATAAACATTATTATAATATTACACAGCATATAAACTGGCCACACAGTTGTCTGAATGAAGTTTGGAGTGTTCAAAATTAATATCCGAAATTGTGAATGGAAATGTAACAACCTCCGAAATGGTGCAACTTTTATCATTCATTAAATTATTTTAC